>PVIC010009002.1:0-33738 GCA_004025085.1 Thryonomys swinderianus | reverse complement strand
GTAAGTCACCATGCCCAGCATTGTATGTGGTTACCAGGATCGAACTCAGGACCTTGGGCTTCCAAGGCAAGCACCAGAACCACTTAACTAAATCTCCAGCCCCCGGTAAGACAGCTTTTAATCCATTCATCCATTTGTGGACATAGAGTCTGTTTCCCGAATTTAGCAGTCATGAATTGTGCTGCTCTGAACACTGTTATGCATGTATTGCTATAATTCAGTATCTTTAGCTGTTTAGGACTCCTGCAAGAAATTTTGTTTGCAGTGTAATATCATGATGCCCTGGTTGGAAGGCTATGCTCTCTAACTGAAAAGAAAAAGAGTATGACATGTTCACATATCTAACATACTATAATGCTATAGATATTTAATTCTAAAAAGAAAATAATTTTTTATACTTGAAAAAACTTCTAGAATTTCCTTTCTTTTTCTTTTCACCCTCAGAATATAATAGTTGTCATAAAGCTGATATCCTTAATGTCCAAGCAAATACACACAAGTATATCACTAGATTCCTGTTTTTTTTTTTGTTTGTTTTTTTTGTTTTTTTTTTGTTTTGTTTTGTTTTGTTTTTAGACTGGGTCTTGCTTTGAGTTCAGACGGTCCCTGAGCTCACTGTGTAGCCCAGGCAAGCCTCAAAATCAAGAATTCTCCTACTTCTGCCTCCTGAATGCTGGGGTTACAGGCGTGAGCCACCCTGCTTGGCACTGTGGTATGTGATACTGATTGCTGGTGGGCACGAGTCACCACACCTGGTTTTATTGTATGTGGTTACTGGGATCGAACCAGGGAATTTGTGTTTGCTAGGCAGGCCCAAGAACCTCTGAGCTAAATCACTGGCCCAGTTTGTGGATTTTTTCAAGTGTACTTTTAACAACCTGCAATTTTTATAATTGTCATTTTATTTTATATATAATAAACTAATTTGTGCCCAAGATATAATTCCACACTTCAGCCTTTTCAAATAAGAATTAGTAACATTACTATACAGTATTAGAGTATTGACTAAACTGTAAAGTTATCACCAGAGACAGCACATTTTAAGATTCAGAAATATTGAAAACAATGATGATGAACCTTTAATTCTCTAGTTAATACACAATGAGCACATTTTACAGCAGTAGGAGCATGTGATGTAGAAGGTAATTTAACACTTTCTTGAAGTCTTAAATTTAACACTTTCTTGAAGTTAAATTTTGCTTACAAAGCTGAAACTGTATTATTTCTTAGGCTACAAGATGCATTTTAAAATAAATAGGTTTTTTTTTCCCTACTTACACAATGCTTCTCCTTGCAACTATGAAAATGACCTTTATGTAAATCTATACATTACTATAGAGTCTTAGAACAAATCAAACATCATTTAAACTCTGCTTTGGTTTAAAAGCTAAAACACAAGGAATAGTGACAGAAACCCTTACAAATCTCAATTTGCATGAAATATTTATCTTCTTATTCTAATGTTTAAAATCCTTCTTCATTGAACCCTGTCACATTACACACATACCTTTTCAGTGATCTGACAGTTTCGGATATTAAATCAAGCAAGCTGACTATATAAGGGGAGAATCTGTCTTATGTGCATCCATAATTCAATACTGCTTCTCCCTGCCTTGTTTCTTCCATCTGCCATTTATACAAACCTACCTACAAGTTCACTCACAGCATTGTTTCACAGTGATTTGATTATTCTGCTACAATCCCTACTGCCTGTGCCACATCTTTGACTTGCTGTAGAAACTATGTATTTGGATGTCTGTGAACAAAGATACTCCAGTGGCCTTGACTGCGGTCCTCAATCATAAACAACATCTAACATCATTTCTCTAACTTCACAGGGACAGGCCATTTATATACATATATATGTGAGTGTATATATACACATATCTTTAATTTATATCTAATGTATGATATTGAAGTGACCTGAATGACAGAAATTCTCTGCTTCCACCCTGTGAATCCTTGAAAATGTGGCTATTGTCTGCTGAGAAATCTCATCGCAAGTAGTGCATACTAGGCTCTTCTTCATCCATTAACTTATGCTTTCAGGTTTTCTTTGTAAGTTAAAACAACATGAAGATGAGTACTGCTTCCCACTGTTACAGCAAAATGCCTGATAGCAGCCACTTACAGGGAAAGATATTTATTTTAGTTCACGGTTTCCCATGTTTTAGTCCATGGTCAGCTGGCTTAGAGGCAGAAGGTTCACAGTAGAAGGGCATTTCGGAGAAAAGCTGCTCCACTGATGGCATCTGGGAAGCAGAGAGGAAGAGAAGAGCACCAGAGGTGAAGCAGCCAGGGACCGGTGCAGTGCCCCAGGTCATTGGCCTCTGTGTCTACCCAGTTCTGCCCAGAAGCATGCTTCGCTGATCGAGGCATCTTTCAAGCCAATCAAATTGACTAACAAGATTAATGATCACATGAGGTGTCATCAATATCATCCTCTAGGTTAGTCAGAGAATGTTAATGGTTTACGTTGTAATAGAAAATCTACTTCTTCCTGCTCAGGACAGTACCTAGGCAACCGGGAAACTTCTCTCAGTAAATCTGGCAACAGAACACACTTAGCAGCTCGCAGCTGATCTGCACTGCTCATGCATGTTCAGTAGTCAATTGCCAAAATTTTCTGAGTACTTAGATGGTGGTTGGTCTGTAGTAAAGGGCAAGGATTTGACTAACATCAAAACAGATAAAGTCTGTTCTGTCATGATGACCAGAATAACATGATCCGAAGACTAAGTGGAAAATGACAAGAAATAAAATTAGACTGTTCATACTGGTCAAATGATGTGAGCCTTGTCAGAGGTGAGGAGCAGGTTTCTGTTCGGTGCATGCTGGAAAGCTGTGGGGAGGTTTTTGGATGTAGTTTTCCAATAACAGGAAGCTGAAAATCTTTGAGGTACTATATATTTGTGAGATTTTCTATTATTGATTTACGCTCAAAAACATGTACATAATTCAGTGTATATAAATAACATGTAATTGTATAAAGTTATGTACACAAACATATATATCCTTATAATGTATCTATATCCTGATATCAGAATCGCCTTTATTGTTCAGATGAAGAATTCTGGCTACACTCTATGGCTGTTCCATGTAGATGTTGGTAAGCTAACCACTGTCTAATGCACAAAAATGCCTGTTTGTCCCTTTCCCTTCAGGGTATCTGAAATTCGTAGTCACAAAAGTGACTTTGTAGACTCCTTTGGAAGCTTTCTACTGATACATTTAAAACTTGAAATACTTTAAGGAAATGCAACAGCCATTAGCCTCGCAAAGTTTCATGGTTTCCTTCCATTCAACATTGTCCCCTTAGGATCTTCAAGTCCTCAGGCTTTTCTAGAATGGGGCTCATTCATCTATTTGCTGAGATTCCTTCCCCTGCTAGGCTTTGATCTTCACATATACTACGTGGTGTCAGTTTCTTTGAGATGACTTCCAAATCCTTCCCAGGATTTCCAAGACACTCCCATGGTATCCTCTGATGATTTTTAAAGCAATCTACTAAACATGATTTATAAATTTTAACATTTTATTATTCAATAAAATATGCTACTGCATAAAAATTGAGGGATCTACCATATTTGTCCTATTTTTTTGATTGCCTTTCTTCCCACTGTTGCAATTTCTCACAAGTTTAAAAGTATATTTTTTTCTCTCCAGCAATTTTCTAAGTAGAGTATTTACAGACTGACAGTATTGTTTTCATTCAAATAGTAACATGATTCTGTGGGGTTGTATTGTAAGACATTTTCAATAGGGCCACAGAAGAAGCCAACTACAGCAGAGGCAAAAGCTAACTTGATTAACAAGGGTTTATGGGAAGATAGGTTTTAGAAACATGCTAAGTGATAATGCACAGTGTACTTAAAAGGTAAATAAAAGAACTTTGAATGCTTTACCCACGAAGAACAAAACTGAGAAGACATGCTTGCTTATCTTGGTGTTTATGTATATTGAAATTTTGTGTAGTAACCCTTAAATATGAGCAATTTTTATGTGTCAAAAATAAATTTTAGGCAGGATATATTTGACTTAGTAAGAGTATACTTCTTTTTCTTTTTAATACTTCTTTCTTGATCAGGCTGGGTTGTATTCTTCTGATTAAAATCTAACCTCCGTATAATACTAGACTTATTTGCCTTTTGAACCAGATAGGTTTTATCCCTTGAGGAAAATTTACAAGAACTTGGTAAAAACTACTGCTTAAGGTGCAAATTTCCTGTGGTTGCATTCAGTCTTCCACATTAGGGTCCTTATCTATGATAGTATAGAAAAATAAATGACTCTCTAAAACTTACTGTCTGGATTTCTCCTTTCGATGGGAGAAACAAAATTATTCACTTGGGCATATGTTCTTTGTTAAGAAAAACACAAAGGTGGGCTTTTCTGGTATGAAGTAGTAAATCTTCAGGGCATTATTCAGGAGCAGATGTGAGATAAGGGGAAGTAAATTGCTTTGCATAACACAGTGAAAAGGCATGTTAGCTTATTAAGGCAAGTAGAGAGGATGAGAAGATCTCAAAGTTAAGTAGTACACGGATACCAAAATGTCAAGGAGTTAGTTCTAAATATAGCAGGGTACAGGGGAAGTTGACACATTCCTTTGCTAAAGACAGAACTTCCCAAGTTTTGGTTAGATACCTAGCACCCTCAGTGTGGATATCTTCAGGTCACTGATGGGAACTATTCAGTTCTGACCCAAGGAGATGTATTGAACTGACAAATCCTCTGTGAATAGAACATACCACCTTTCCTAGCCTGTCCCTCTTTATCTCAGAAGTGATGGTCATAAAGTCTCCCTTTGGGCTTGGAGTATTAGTACCTCTGTCTTTCCTATTGCATAGAATTGAAATAACACTTTGTTTGAGCCACTGAGTTTTTGTTAGGCTTGTTTCAGCTATTGTGTGTAAAACTAGCAAGAATAACTAATAACTCACGTTAAGTACTTTCTTATGCTGGATTGCACTTAACTCCTTGTGACTCTAACACTTTAATAAGACTCCCACAGTTTGATTTTTATATGGTGATTGCCATGTATTCCCCAATCCAGGACCGATTAGGAAAGAACTGAACATGCAGAAATTTAGAAGTAAATGAAGAAGAAAATTAGAATCAGAAGTAAGGGAAAGAAATGTAAGTTCTCTTGAACTCCCTGGAGGAATGTGGAATTTTATCTGGTATTTCACTGGTAGCTTCATTTAAAGTCTGAAGGTAAGCTAATCTAGCAGAGTAAAAGACTTGCATTCCTCACTTGTGTGACTGCTGAGTCACAATACTTTTTCTTCCTTACCTCCTACTGTAATTTATTAACAAACCCTTCTTTCTACTGCTGACAAGTACAGTTTCCTGGCTTCAGAACATGACATGCTTTGGAGTGCATCATTTTCTCCATTCTTTCCCCATTTATCGTCCCAAATCTACTTAATTTTGCATGATTTTGAGTACAGTTTCTCTATTTTAGTAGTATGTTCTTTGCAAAGCTCAAAAAGATTCTTCACTGATATCAACTATAAATATTGAGATGAATTTCTCTTTTTAAAAAATATTTTCATGACAGAGTCCCATCTTACCAGCCAGGGTGCTGTCCAACTCACTATGTAGGCCAAGCTGGCTGTGAAATGGTGGTGATCCTTCTGTCTCAGCTTCCTGAGTGGTAGGATTAGAGGGGTGGGGCACTCTGCCTGGCCAGAGGGAAACCTTTTAGTAATAAATATGACCTCTTCCTTTATACCTGTTATTTATTAAAAAAACTATGTCTTTTGAATAAATATGATACAGAAAGAAAATAAAAGAGCATGTATAAAGGGGGGAGGAGGGGGAGTGGGTAGGGATATGGGTAAAAATGAGAATTAACTTGTGGCATATACTGGTACAAATTTCCCAATGTTATATGTGATTTTGAGATGTATATAAATTGTACCAATAAAGAATTCAATTAAAAAAAACTATGTCTTTCACTTTAGTTATGTGAACCTGAGACAATATTGCACAGTTCATTTCAAGTCATTGTACTTAGGAAGATACTTAAGAGAAGTCTTCACTGAGAAGCTATTACTTGAGTAAAATATTGTATGTTACTGTTGGGTGAGTCAAACACGGTAATGAAAAATATCCCAAAGTGGACCTGTGAAAATACACTCAGAGGCTGAAACACACAGTTCTCCGTCTGGACATGTAAAGAATAGGACACTCTGAAGGCAAGTGAAGACCAGTGTAAACCGGTTCATGGTGGGATGAAGGGTTAAATCGTGGAGCAGTGTGTGCAGTTCTTTGTATTCTGTCTCTAATTGTATGGTTGACAGAATGGTCAGTGTATTTCAATTTTTTTTAGGCAGTTTTTCTCATGACTGTATTTAAAGTTTAAATCATCTTTTCACCTATAAACAGCAAGGGTGGCGTTATTGGAAAGATAATACATTTTTACTTACTTTCAATTCAGAGAAAATTGTTGCCTGAATTAAGGAAAATCGTTTTAGTCATACATGGGATTTGACAGCTTTGGGTCATATTCAAAGCCTTTATCTACAAAAACAAGGCAAGTCAATAGCACTAATTTTAAGTACTTTTTTAAAAACTACATCAGATAGTAATCTCATACTCACGTCAAGTGTTTTATCAGATTTCCTGACGATGCTGAGGATCTGTTTTTGCACCCTTACCTCCCCCCGCCTTGCTTTCTCTGTCTGATAATGACCTGATTTTTGTTTCCTAAATTTTCCTTGTCAGTGAGCAGGCACGTAACCTCTTCCAATTTAACACAGCACAGGTAGGAGCAAATGGGGCCTTTCCTCCCCAGCCTTCCCGCTCCAGGCAGCATCGCTAGTCATGATCTGTCTCCTCTCAGGCTCTGACTCCAACTCTAACCCACTTTTGATTTTTAGTCTGGCTAGTTTTCTGGCTAAGCACCTGTCTTAAGGTACCAGAACCCTGGCCTCACAGTGTCAAGGGGAATTTTTTTTAAAGATTTTTATCTTTATTGGTACATTGTGTATACACATCATGTCATGATCACACTCGACATTGGGATTTTGTACCAGTATGTAACACAATTTAATTCTCAGTTTTTTTCATTCCCCTACCCACTTGACCCTTTATTTCTGTAGAGTTACACTCTACAGAGTGAATTTCTGTTAATCCTTGGTTTCAGTTGGTCTCCAATTTGGCCTTCAGTATTTCCAACACCTTAGCAACAGTCTCCCATTATAAATGTCCTCTTCTGAACTCCCCAGCCTGGATTTTATTTTGCTAACACGTTTATTGTATTATATCAAAACTATTACAAGTATTCAATGACCAAAAGAGCCTTCAGTACTCTCTCCATAGTGAAGATCATAACTGGATAAAGTTCTCATTCCTCAAAGCAGTGCACATACTTTTTTATTTCTTTTTAAAACAATTTCATGAAGAGAGGTAAAGTTTCAGAGATGCATGGTGCTATTCCTAAATTTATAACAAAAATGTTAGAACCATAAAACAACAAAACAAAAAAGCTTCTGATTCAGCATTATCAACTGCCTTATATGCCTTTTCTTTGTAGAATAGTCTTTCACTTTTCCTCACCATATTCTATGTATCGCTTTATAAGTCTTTAGAAATATTTCTACTCTGAAGCTATACAGGGAAGTAGAATTTGAATTTTTATGTTTTCTGATTTGCACCGTGAATTCCAATGTTGAAAGTTTTTATGTTAGACTTAGTGCTTGGTTACAAAACAGTTTAATTTAATCTAAATATATCTTCCTATACCATAAAACACTGGAAATTTTTTCTGGAAAATAGGAAAACTTGGAATTTAAAAATCACATTTATGTTGTAAAGAGCTATAAGGTGAGTTTGTCAGCTTCTTCTGTTACCCACATCATCACTGCCTCCATCTTGGTTTGCAGAACTGAGGGAACAGAATCTCAGAATCAATCACAGGACACGTAAGGAGGTGAAAGAAGGGTGTGAGCTCAAACATGATTCAAAGAACACTTCCTTAGCCTGAGGCTAAAAGTTCTCCAATATTACTCTAACATGTCAGACAGGGACTACTGAAAAGAGAAAGATTAAACCTTGACCTGAGCCTTACACTTCATTCATTTTGACTTGATTCTTTCATGAGGAGAAAGATTAAGATCTGTTTTCATTGCTCCATATTATGCACATCCAGTTTCCTCAACACAATTTTTTAAAGAAACTGACTTTATTGATTGTCTTCTTGGTACTTTGTCAAAAATCAAATGACCAAAAATACGTGGTTTGTTTCTGTGATCCCAGGATTATTCCACTGTTATATATGTGCCTGTTCTTCATTTCAGTACCATGATAATTTGAACAGAACAATTTTGGAATTTATTTAGAAATTAGTAATGGGGTAACTCCAGATTTGTTCCTCTTGGTCAACATTTCTTTGGCTGCTCAGTGTCTTCTTTCTGTGTTTCCATAGAAATTTCACAACTGTTTTTTAATTTCTATGAATAACACTGAAATTTTCATAGATATTGCACTGAATCTATGGACTGATTTGAGTCACATGGATACTTTATTAATATTCCTTCTCATCTATGAACACAGTCTTTTCCCCATTTATTTGTGTTATCTTCAATTTCTTCCATAAAGTCTTAGGTTTTGAGTATACAGAAAATCTTATCATTAGAAATAATATGGATGAATCTAGAAGATGTTGTATTAAGTGAAGTGTGCCACAGAGAGGGAGAGAGAGAGAGACAGACAGACAAACAGACAGACAGACAGACAGAGACAGAGACAGAGAGACACAGAGAGAGGTACAGAGAGAGAGAAATATTGTACAACGGCACATAAATGTGGAATCTAACAACTGATCACATAGCAGCAGAATGAGCAATTCTGATCACTATTGCAGACAGGACAGCAGGTGGACATTTGTCAACTAGTAAAAGGGAAGTAAATGCTAGCTAGTGTTTCACTGCACATGGGTCCTTATTGTTTTTTTTTTTTTTTTTTTTTTTTTTTTTTTTTGAGACAGAGTCTCGCTTTGTAGTTCAGGCTGGCCCTGAGCTCACTATGTAGCACAGACAAGCCTCGAGCTCAGCAATCCTCCTGCCTCTGCCTCCCAAGTGCTGGAATGACAGGCGTGAGCCACCAGGCCCAGTGAGTCCTTACTGTTAATAATATGCACTATATATTTCAGAAGAGTTAAAAGAGAGGATTCAATGCTTTCATCATAAAGAAACATTCAATATCTGAAATGATGTGCTAATTAGCTTACTTCAATAGGTCCACAAAGTATGATGTATCTAACTATCATACTATACACGAGTGCATAAAATTATTAATTCAAAATAAGAAAATGCAATGACATTTAAAAGTCAAGAAAAACAACTGATTTCCTAGGGTCAAAACCTGAAGACTCTGGGTGCACACTGAAGCCGAAATTTTCTCCCAGAATCCTCTGCGGCCGGGCCTGCCAGAAGTGCTATCTGCCTGAGGGCATGTGTTGTCCACGGCCTGCTGGCCCTCTCGCTTTTCCCTCAGTGGGCATTGTGCTCTCCACCGTGATGCAGGATCTTGGAGTCCTCTTCCTCTCCCACGTTGGTGTCCTGTTCTGAACAAACAGCAAGTCTGCCTTATTTCTCATAAATGCAAAATAATTTCTAATTACCATTCATTAAAAAAAATTCAGCCTCATATCCTTCAGAGAATGTCTTATTTCCTATTTCAGTTCCTCAATGGGCAACTAACTGTAAAAATGTTCATCAGAACATTTACTGGCAGAAAGAGTTTGAATGGCTCCGTACCACCTGCAAATGATGTCCAATTCATGTTGGTGGGATATTATTCATCTTAAGGGTCATGTACATATGTATCCTGGTTTTGAAAAATTTTCCAAATTACTGCAAGTGGATGTCCTTAAACTGTTTATAAATATAATATTTATCCAATGACTTAAATTACATGTGTATGTTCACACACATATACAAGTACCTCAAATTGTACATTACCCCTTCTACACTCTTGTGTCTTTCTCTTAGCTCATTTTTGCTTTACCTGTCTAGTTGTATGCAAATTCTATATTCTTTCAATTATTTTCTTATTATTCATCAGTTATGCTTCCATTAGTTTTTTTTTTTTTTTTTTTTTTTTTTTTTTTTTTTTTTGAGACAGGGTCTCACTTTGTAGTCCAGGCTGGCCCTGAGCTCACGATGTAGCCCAGGCAAGCCTCGAACTCAGCAATCCTCCTGTCTCTGCCTCCCGAGTGCTGGGTTTACAGGCATAAGCCATCATGCTCAGCACTGTGCTATGTGGTATTGATTGCTGGTGGGCATGAGTCACCCTGCCCAGCATTGTATGTGGTTACTGGGATCGAACTCAGGACCTTGCACTTGCGAGGTAGGTGCTGGAACCACTGAGCTAAATCTCTGGCCCTCCATTAGGTTTTTAAATTTTTATTTTAAATTTAAGTATCTATTTTAAATTTATTGGCACATTTTATGTGTATATTATGAGGACACTCATCCCTGGGATCTTGTGTCCCCCTGGGCTGAATGTACGCTGATACATACAGAGTATTTGCTTCCTGAAATCTCACTGCTTCACTTAAATTGTAAATGTTAAAAGCCAGAATCAGTAGCACAATTATTTTTGTACTGGTGACATCATAAGGCCAGATACCTGGAATGTCTTTAATATAACAAGAATCAAAAAATGCATTTATTCTTTAATAGGCTACCTTAGTTCTAAATTCCTTTATCATTTGAATGGTTTATAAGTTATAAGTTGAGTGGATGTAGAGCATTCATCAGTTGCACAAGAAATGAAAGCAAATGTTTTATTCAGCATAAGATTTTACAATTCAGTTACCAATTTTGATGTGCAAGACAACTTTGAACATTCTGAGAATGTTCAGCTCTCTTAATTTTTTCCCCTTAAAACACTAATGAATCATCAGTACATATATCCTTCAGCTGAAATATACAAATGTTTACTTTTAACTTTTTCTCTATGTCAAATCTCAGATTTTATGTACAACTTAAATACAATGGGCTGATAAATGATATTGTAATTTATTTATTGTTTAAGCTACATAGCCAATTCAAATCTTTCCATGAATCTCTAATAACAGGGTGCTGCTTTATAAAAAAAAAAAGCCCTAATCCCAGGAAATGCAAGCTAAAACAACACCGGAGATTTGTTTTGTACCATTTATTTTCAATGTGCTTTAATTGCACTGGAACTTTAATTGAGCTGTAATTGCACTTTATTGCATGCATTTATATGAATTAAAAAATACTTAAAGCTGAAATGTGGTGGATGAAACAATTTCATGCATATAGAGAGCAGTTATCATGAAGAAAAGTTTTATCATCTCTTTTATGTTATCACTGTCAGACACTTTAGAAGAGAAGCTTGCAATCCTATCCCATTTTGTTTAACTGTACTTTTTATTTTTGGCTTATCCTCTCTCCCAATCCAGACCCTTTTTACCATGCTCAGCTCTTGCCTCTCTTCTTGGTGGCCTGGGACTCTCAACCTCAGCATTTGTGCTTGATGGCTTTGTCCTCTCCCTTTCTGTTGGGTTTGGCCAATGGGATGCACTTGACGGAGCTGACAGCTCTTGGAGTTCACACTCAGCGCATTCTTGTCATGCAGGGACTGCCTGCCTTACTCTACAAACATGGCTTTTCCTGGCTGCCTCTCTTCCCCACATCTAACTCTCCCTGGACTCATAGACATTGTGTCCTTTTCTCCTTCTGCTCAGTGTGCAACTGCTACCGTGCTGTTGCTTTTCCTGGATATTTCTCTAAGCCTTCTTTATGTCCTTAATGTCTCCCTTCACTTCTGTGTTAAGGCCCTTCTGAAATTCATTCCAGTTAAACACTATGCAACCACCAGTCTCTTGCTGGGAACTTAGCTGATACATCATTCCCATGAATTTATGAGTTACTTTTTACATGTCTTTGTGTGAGACATAGTGTTCAGTTGGTGAAATGCGATATATAAGAGATTAGTTTTCAATTAAGACCCTGACATCTCAATTCACCAAATACCAATCAAAATACAAGAACAAATCAACTTGTGAAAGTGTTGAGTTCAAATTCTCATTATTGCTTAGGACAGATTACGAACTCTTCTATTACTAGTTCAATGTATACCTGTTGAATTGGATTGGCTCTCAATTTTTTGATTTAAGGCAGACTATTATGGAGGTTGGTTATTGGTTGGTGAGGAAAACAGTCAGCACTGAGATATGGGAAAATGGAATATGAGCTTTTAGTTTAATTGTTTTCATTTCTGTGGCTTTCCGTCAAGTTTTAGTATGGTAGATTTAAAAGCAATGCAAGAATATCAATTATTCACTGTGTCTTGTTGGGTTTGGAGTCACACCATGGCTTTTGACCTTCTTGTGTGTGTGCTCATTGGCTGGATTTTTAAAGACCCCACAATTATTCTTGTTTGTTCCTTCCATATTTACATGTTTAATGGGCCAGCAAGTATTTCCCTTAAGTTTTCAGCAGATGTAGCATTAATGTTATTCTCCTAGTTTCAATATTTGCAAAGCAATAAGCAGTTTATTGGCCATTTCAAACAAGAAAAAATTTCTGAAATGTTTTTGTGTTTGGTTTACAAAGTTAGCCCAGATCTGCTCAGTGTATGGAGCCATTAATGTTTTCACCGCAGGCATGACGAGGAAATGTTGAGGAGGGTCTGCAATGACGGGACAGGTACAATTTAAGAAATGAGATTTAACATTGAAACAGCAAATGGTCTTCGTGTAGTTTAATTCACATTTTTGCTATTTAATATAACCTGTGAGCCACAGTGATAACACTGTCTTATTGAGGAATTAATATGTGACACAGTACTGTTGTTCACATTATATTTTTAGACTTCTCAAATTTTTTGTACTATATTATACTAATAAATATATTCAATTTCAGAAAAAGAAATCAAAAGATTTCCTACTGGAGAGTGGGTGCTGGGAACTCTTCCTAGGCTCTCAGTGCTCTAACTGAGCTTTTGCTGGTTTTCTTGCAGGTATAAACAAAGAACTGGAAATAGTAGTTTTCTGGTTGGTTTTGTACAGTGCTGAGGATAAGCAGAGACATCAGGGTCCCGTGTTCTCCGCATGGCCCCTGGGTCTTCATGGCCTTCACAGACCCCATTCAGGTTGACTTTCCCCCCGCCCCATTTCCTACCTCCGATTGAATTAGTTCAAATAGAAGCCCAAAGTTACACACTTAGCATACGGTGGAGATAAAGTTCAATTTAAATCAGTGACAATGTAGAATACCATGGGCTTTCATAGACACTTGCTGGGACCTTGTCATATGTTGGTAAATGACAATGGAGCATAATCATAGACATGATACATGTTATGTTAATAAAATTATAGCTTATTTGGCCTGAGTCAAAGTTTTTAAGGAGGGAACTAAATAGATGAGAAATAAATTTTTAATTTCATGTCTGGTGAATAGGAAAAGAAAACCTAAGAGAAGTTCCTGATTGAAAAATTTTCTTATCAGTTGTGTAAGTTTATCTGCATTTAAATATTGTTTTTTAAATTGAAATATAGGGACATAACATTTTATAATTCCATAGAATTACAAGTTGCTACTTCAGCTTTTTCTCTAGCTATTTCATTTCTGGAATAAAGGTCTTTCGCAATATCAATATCATCTTATATTCATTGGAAAAACATATGTGATATTGTAAATGTCATTTATGTCAGTAGCGCATTATTTTTTTTCTATTCACGCATATGTGGGGCTTTAATTTATCATGTCATCTGCCATCTGGTTTTCAGGATAGATTTTTATTACATTTTAATAAAGAGCATATTGAAGAAAGCAATTTTTATGGCTAAGTAAAATATATATTTACATTTTTTCCTAACTTTCCATTTACATTCATTTGTCATTTAAAATTTTGGTTAAGCTATTTTACCTTTGCATGGAAAAATGTGAACGCCTTCTAAGCATGTTCAGTGTCATACTGAAAATAAAATACCACATCAAAGGGGCTAGGAGTATAGAGTTCAGTGATACTGAGCATCCCCATGTTGACGAGTTCAATCCGTAATAAACATCAAAAAATAAAATAAGATAAAATGTCACACCAGTACACAGTATTTATTATTTTACTTCAAAAATATTTTTTAAATTTATATGTGTCTTACAAGAGTTATGCCTGCTTGATGGGAAACAGGGGTACCCAGTACACCCTGGCATGTCTTCCTAATGCTTTAACAATTTTTAAAGTTCTTTTTAGCTAAAACATAATGCTCCTAAATGAGAAGAACCAGTACATCCATTACTTATTGTTCCCTTAATGAGGATAATCAATATTGACTCATCCCGAAGGAATCGGAATTAGATCATCCTTTTGACACTGGAATTTCCTGTAAACACTAACTCCATTGTGAATAATCTATGAATGGATTCATGAGTCTAAAGTAGAGGTCTAGTCACCCAAAGACAAGCAAATTTTATTTCAGTGTATCTTCCCGTATAATACACTGTTGACTTATGAAAATGCATTGTTCCAGGGTCTATTTCTATCTAGAATTATATTCATCATGGTGTTTGGACCTGTGTGTAATGACATCTTATCTGTACAAATGGCGTTTCCGGCATCTTTACAGCTTGCATTTCAGTGTCCTCTAACTCTGTAGTCAAAACAATTATCTAATTGAGGGAAAGCACAGAGAAAATACGAGCAACACTCTTAGGAACACTGTCCTGCTTTATTAGTTTTTGGTAAATGTATAGAAACTACAAGGCAAGCTCAAGCTCTGGAGACGTGGACACCTTTTGCCTGTGCTTCTCATTCACTTTCCAGTCTGGAATAACTTGAGACAGTCAGAGACACACTGGGGAAACTTTGATCTCACTATATTTAATTAGGGAAACCGACGGCATCTTTTATGTTTGGAGGCCAGCGATGTGTAAAGAGCCGTGTGTAATGTGGAGTCTGACAAATTGTGGTGAGTATTTTTGGACAGCGGACTTCGCGGGCCCTTTGTTGTCTGCGCACTGTCAGCCTTTGACTCCAACACAGAGGATTAACATAAAAAGAGAATCCTCCGTTCCCGGGGCATGCCCGGAAAGCATGAATCTGCCGCTTTTGATTTTTTTTTTTTCTTTTCTGAGCTAGGTCAGGTACAATATAAAACCATTACAATATATAGCCTTCAGCTTTTTTTTTTAATCTTATTTTAAATTGCTTTTGGATAAGTAGCTATCTTGTCAATGCCTCAGTTTTCCCTGAAGTAAAATAATATCTACTTTTCTGTACTCCTAGTTGCCTTCCCAGGATGAATAAGCTAATGAATGCCAATCACTTTATGTTTCTCCATAATATAACCATGTATAATAAAATATTAAATTTAACTTATGTAAGGCCTCCAGAGAAGACAAGAATAATAATCTTTTCAGAGAATTTTGAGTACAAATTAGGACTTTTTTTGGTGGAGGTAATGCATTTTATTTCTTTCAAGTGTGGCAGGGCTGTGTGTGATATCTACTTACATAATATTTGAGAAATGGAGGGAATACAAATACATTTTAAGTCATTCTGTTCACTGTGGAAAGATTCGGTATCTAAATTCTTGGGATCCCGGAAATCAGGGTGCTTCATCGTTTCAACCAAGAGGAGACTGTAATCTTCACTGTAGTGATCTCTAAAATTCCTCATCACTATTTTCTTGGGTGTTCTTTTCATAACCTTCTAGAGTACTTTGCCCCACCCCTGGAGTAATGTCAAGAAGAAAGTGTTTTCTGAACATCACAGACTTTACAATTTCAGTCCTTTGGTGTGTCCCAGAGACCCTGTCTTCTCACTGTTTCAATGAGCCAATCTTAGCTCTTTCTTGCATAGTCCTTCTGTGTTCATAATACAGTACTTAAAATTCAAATCACCTGCTGTATCATGAAAAACCTTGCAATTAAATTTAAAATCTCTTTTCATATTCATTCCACTATGGTATCACACAAGTATTTCTACCCCAGCTACTTCTTTTATCCATGATTATTTCAGCACTCTGTGCTTTTTAAAATTAATTTTATCTTTATTAGTACTTTGTATATACACATCATGATCACACTTAATATTGGAAATTTGTACCAGTATATGACACAATTTAATTCTCATTTACTCTGTGCTTTTTTCTGGATATTCACTGCTCTACTTGGATAAGCAAAGGGAAAGAAATTTTCTAAGGTTTTTTTTTTCCTTTATTGAGTCTGTTAGTTCATTTTACATATACATTATGATCATATTCAACATTGAGAATTTGTACCTGTATGTGATATATCTAGATCCTCATTTTTTCCCATTCCCCTGTACTTCTTACCACCCCTTCCTATTTCCCTATATACATAAACTTTGTTTCCTTTTTTTGTTTTTTTTTTTTTTTACCATCAAATTTTTTGGGGAAAAACATTTTAAACTGACTTCTCGTCTACCATGTCTCATTCCTATCATTTTTCCTTTCCCTTTCTTTAGAAGCCTGACTGTGTAGACAAGAGAGTATAGATTCTTTCTGCTGCAAGGCATCAGAATTTCATTCTGTTCAACTATGGTCCAGTTTTTTGCTTTCTAGGTACCCAGTGAGGTCAAACTTGCTGCTCAGTTTTCTTAGTTATATCTCAAAGGACATAGATCATCCATGAAGACATTTTTCAGACCTCTTCATGCACATCATCCTGGCCTACCTAATACATATTATTTATAGTACTGATACAATTTTTGGAGTTGCAATATTCCACTAATTTTCTGATTTTATTCATACTCTCACCATTCTTATCATTCTTCTTGAATTACCTTTGACTTGTTTCCTTTTTGGTATTTTTAAAAATAATGATCCTTTTCACCCTTTGCCTAATATGATGATGTTTAGTTCCATCCAGAGTGTGTTTAAAAATACTCAGGACATAAGAATCAATTCTCTACATGCCATAGGATATGTTAGTAGTTCATAGTAGATTTTAAAACATCTTTCTTTCACTTGACTTGGCTCCTTGCAGACTTTCTCTGTTCTTACATCTCTAGATTGGCAGAAGTATTTATACTGAGTTCAGTATTTTTCCAAAAAGTTTAATGCATTACTCTTTGGCTTCAGGCCCTACCACCAAGTGACACTGCGCTGAAGGTCAATAATGACCTCCCTTGTAAAATACCTTCTCCTTTCCTTTTAGAAATCATTTTAAATCCTATTTCTGCTCCCCATGACACTACCGAACGATGGTGACACTAAGCATTACTTTTTTCCTCTCTTTCTTCGAAAGTGCAGATTCTTAAATCTTCTCTTACTGCACCAAGCATTTCCCTGCAGCCTCAGTAAAGTTTTCTCATTTAAACATTCCTTATGCTGTTCACGTTCCCCGATTTGCCTCCCTCTGATGCTGACTCTCTCATGGAAGGCCCAATGTATTCTTTTCAGATTTGCTCACTTTCTTCATGAGGTGTCTAATAAAATCTTACATTTCCTGAAATGGTCTCTTTATCTTTGATTATTTGCTCCTGTTTCTTACTCTCAGTGTGAATGTCCATGGTTTATTTTCAAGTGCATCTGAATTAATCTTGCACTCAATATGTTCCAACCTGAGTTCATTATTTTCACAGAAATATTTTCACTCGCCTTTAGCAGCCACATTAATGTAATCATTCTGACTTCTCTGAACAAATAAATTTCTCACAGCAAATACTTTCATATACAGAATGAATCAATATGTTTAGATGCAAAGTTTTTATGTTTAAAAAGTAATGGGTATGTCTTTATTTGGTTACGTAGGTTCATGTAATTTTACAGCTAATGTTTTGGGGATCATCATATTCCCTGTTGTTTGAGAATGTTTGGGACTTGTGGGGATAAAGGTTCTCCCAAGTTACTTAATGGCAGAGTAAAGTTTCAACCAAGTGTCTATTACATTCAGTTGAATGTTAGTACTCAGATCCTCTAGCTAACAGTTTTATAAGAGTAATATGGTCTTTGATGATGTGAATGCTCAAAACTCTATGTCTTTATTTATAATTCATCCTCAGGGTCAAACATCCATTCTTGGTCCTGCAGAATGGTTTATACTCCTCGTTTAAAGTCAGATGTGGTAACATGATTGGTAAATGATCCTGCTTTTGATTCAGAGGACTAGAATCTGAACCCTGACACCAGGAAGGGGCCTTACACAGGTACTGCAAGAATGCTGACCTACAATTCAATTATTGATAAATAGCCTTCCTATTATTTATCTTACAGAAAAGTATCATCGTTAAGCAAGACAAAACCTGTAAAGACTTACCTATGTTTGCTATTAGGGGTATACTTGTTACTGTGAGAAAAAATAAAAGAAAATTAAGAAGAGTATTAAAAGAGGAAAATGAAAATAATCTTAATGTATATGATCCCTTATTCTGGTTATCCCTAATGTTTTTTTCTAGTCTAGTAAAATATTTCATATAAAATATTTCTGATAAGATATAGATCTCACATCTATTTTAATAATGAGTAATTATCATAATTTTTCACTGATGGGACAAAATACCCAATGCTCAAAAGTTAAAGGAGGAGAAATTTATTTTGGCTCACAGTTTGCAGAACTCTTCATCCATAGCTGGCTGCTTCCAGGACAGGGCAGTGTGGCCACAGGGTAAGGCAGAGGAGAAACAGTCCATAGCATGGCAGGCAGGAAATAGTGAGGGGTAAAGGGAGCAGGAATTGACCCACAGTGACTCACCTTTTCTCAGCACCTTCTCCTCCCAACATAACACTCAGGTATAAACCCATCAGTGAACTAAACCAGTTTCACACTTCCACACTTTAATCACTTCTTGAAAACCCCTCTATTTGAGCACATGAGGCATTGGGGCGCATCTAGAGAAAAGTCATAAGATGACTTAAAATCAGGGCAAATACTCTCTATATTTTCCTTGGGGAAAAATCAGAATAAATCCTTTTGAATTTCAACTTTGGTCAGTGTCTAGCATCGCCATGTGTATAGCTGGCTTTTGAAAATATTAAGGTTACTCAGATAAACATTTGTAGGGACACCTTGATTGTTTTAGGAAGAGTACAACATCACAGGTTCAATCAGTCCATCAGTTGAAACAGTCAGAATACTTTCTTTTCTACCTCAGGGTCTCTAGCGCTAGATGTTTGATGAAGGAAAGTTAAGTTCATCACAAAATATGGAGTGGCAGGCAATCTCTTCTCTTTTATTTATAGTTATTAGGAAATACCTTTCTTATATTCATTAAGTGAATGGAGATAAAATATTGATACGCTACTTAAATATACATTCGCTAATGCTTTCAAGCCTAAATATGGAAAATTAAAACCTCCAGTCTCACTAAATTGAGTAAATTAGATTACTTCCTCTGGAAATAACAATTATTGATAACACTAGAGCCAGGCTGCATTTACATTATTCATAAACATACCTGAATTTGATGCACATATGATGTGAATTTTAATATGTAAAAGTATAGCATTTTGTCTCAATATTAATATGGTTTTGACTTTTATTTAATGAAATTGAGTTTTTATATCTTTTAAATTACACATATCTCATGATTTATAGCCTCATAATTTAAAATGTGACCACTAATTTAGAAAAATATTACAGGGATTTTGCCAATTACAATGCCTTTTCATTTGAAAATATGTCTTTTAAAATTCTAGTGAAAACTGGATATCATATTTTCAAGAAAAGTTTTTCCAAGCTCTAAAAGTACTGAGTTAAAACGAGACAATGTTTAGAAAAGCAGCAAATTTTTTGAATTATCATGGATTTATGTAGAACATCATTATAGCTGGTGCAGTTAATTTTTTAAAAGTTCTGGTTTAAAAAAAATGGAAATATGAGCCAGAGATTTAGCTCAGTGGTTCCAGCGCCTGCCTCACAAGCGCAAAGTCCTGAGTTCAATCCCAGTAACCACATACAATGCTGGGCATGGTGACTCACGCCCACCGGCAATCAATACCACATAGTACAGTGCTGGGCGTGGTGACTCACACCTGTAATCCCTGCACTCGGGAGGCAGAGACAGGAGGATTGCTGAGTTTGAGGCTTGCCTGGGCTACATAGTGAACTGAAGGCCAGACTGAACTACAAAGTGAGACCCTGTCTCAAAAGAAAAAAAAAAAAAAAGGAAATATGACAAAATCAATGATATCATTGTATCCAGATGGTAATTTTTATGTTAACAAAGTAACTTTGATTTTTATTTATTTTCTTGTGGGGATATTCACCTTCATTGTGAACCAGATGAATGTTTCAGAACTAATGCATTTAGATTAACTTTTCTTACATAGTTGATATGTGGTTAGAATATATCATTTCTTTATAAGTTCAAGTTATTTATTTATTTATTTTTGTTGTACTGGGGATCAAACTCAGGCCCTTGTGCTTCCAAGGTAGGTGCAATACCACTTGAGCTAAATCCCTGGCAGGTCCGAGTTATTTTAAAAATCACCTTAATATTAAATATTTTCTCTTCAATGAGATTATGCCTTTACTTCTTATACAATATCCTAATTTATTTCTTACATTTTACCAAATATTTTCATTCATTACTTCATTTTAACCTTATAGCAATACTATAATAAAGTCACATTCTAAATAGAGATTTTGAAACCTACAGTGGTTAAGTGATATTCTGGAAGCCACATAATTAGAAAGTGATGAAACTAAGCTTTGCAGGGAGATTTTAGAACAACACAACAATTTATTCAGCCAGCTTTTCATGTGTTCAAGTTCTTCACATGTGCCAAGAAAAACTTTCAGCATTGGGACTATAAAAAGGAAGCAAAACAAATGATGTCAAGTTTCCCATGAAATTTACATGATAGCAAGGGGAGAAGAACAATAAATATTTTCAGGTAGAAAATAGTTTTGTAACTGAGTAATATGATTGCATGTGACATACAGAGAGTAGTGTTACGCTTGGGTAAACTCTCTGACCTGAGCTGTTATTAATGGAAACAAAAAGTGATTTGAGCATTTCAGAATGGAGATTTTAGATCATCTTTCCAAAAATAGAGATGTGCTATACACTAATTGCCTACTTCTTATTTGGATTTGTCTGAAATATAAGGTTAAATTGAAGGATTCGTACACTCATAGTTTAGAAATTGAACAAAAGAAGGAAGTGTGAGCTACATATGCTTCACAAAAAGTTCTAAAATTCTTTGCTCAGACTGCAGATCTTGCTCTAATTTCATTTAATGTTAATTAAATTTTAAAATACAGTGACACGATTTTAAAAATTTCCCTACAAATGCCATAGTATAGCAGATACATGTGTGTATGTCTCTCTCTCTCTCTCTCTCTCTCTCTCTCTCTCTATATATATATATATGTATATATATACACACACACACACACACACACACACTGTGTGCATACACATACACACATATATGTTCCTAATTTTACTTAATTGAATATTAGGAAAATATTGACAACATTTAAAACATTAAGTCACAAAATCATGAGGACATAGTTTTGGAATAAGTCGCATGTGTCATCCTTTCAGCGAATTTAATCAAATTGTTCTCCAGTGACTCGAGGACTTCTTACAATCTTCAGTGGGAAATTCAAAGTCACTAATATGTCTTCTAAAATGATATTTGGTGACAGATTGAAATGGAATTTGAATGCCACTGTCAGCTCCCTTAAACGAGGTGTAAATTTTAAAAGTTTCTATGTTCTGAAGCTGCAAGGAATGTATGCTTATTTTGTAGTAATAATTTAATTTTTAAAAACTCATATTTTGTGTTAAAGAAAAACTATGCCTTAACTTGGACAAAAAATTAAAAAATTAAAATTAAAATTAAATTTCCTTACATGGAAAAAAAATCAATTTTGTGCATTTTTTCCCTTCTCCAGACAAATGTTGACTTGCTTTTCACCAATTTAATGCAAACATCATGATGGGATTACAGTACCCTGTGAAGCAGCATCATGGAATTGGGATTTCTACACTGAAAAACTGCACGTTTCACATACTTTCTTGAGGACCATGGGAAATGCATATACAAAGAAAAAATGAACTGAACAGGTATTCTGAAGAAAATAAATACGTTCATAAAACAGAGAAAAACAAGCAGGTTTTAAAGGTTGAAATGGGCAGTGTGGGCTACAACCGGATGGTGGTGAGGAGCTAGATGAAGAAAGTCAGGAGAGGCAAAAAGTGAGTCAGGCAACAGCAGGAAGCTCAGCGTCTTCTGGGAAATGGGAGGAGCCAGCCTGAAAGGAAATCAGTATCTGGGATTCTGGCGGAATCGGGTCAAGGGCGGGGAAAGCATATGTTTAATTCTAAAAGTGGGTGAATTTTTAGAGGTTGCATTGGTGGGATAAGAGTTAATTACAACAAATAACCAAGACAGTCACTTTATAAAGATCAAAGGCTTATTTAGCTGGAGTTTTGTAAGTGCAAAAGCGTGACACATGCACACGCTCAGTTCTGGTAGGGGGTATCATGGTGAAGGATGGATGCGCTTATCAGAGAGATTGGAATGCTGGGGCAAGGCTCAGGCTACTGTATCAACCCTTTTAAACAAGCAGGAAGAAGTTCTGTAAAAGTCACATGTCCCCAGTGGCCTAGAACTTCCCACTGAGCCCCGCCTGCCCAGTTCCTCCTGTTCATTAGTTCTATTCTGGGGAAGTAGAAACGAAAGATAATTGCAAATATATACTATAGTTTAACATATACATACAGTCTATCCTTTGCCTTTTAAAATGAATGTTTTTTAGTAAAATAAAATATACTAATAATATTTGAAAAGATCATTCACAGGAAATAAAAGTTAGTGTGTAATCTAGAAAAAAATTGAAGATCTAAATAAGAAAGTAAGGAAACATGCTGATAAAATAATAGGCAATGTCATTATTGACAATTTTTGAAAGAAGACATAAATGTTATAAATTTATGTCATTATAGATCAAAATAATTAAATTATAAGCATCATTAGTGCACATTAACTGTAAAGAAGGAGTTTGTTTTGGTGTCTTGGTGTATGTGTATTGCACACTTAAATCATTTTTATTCCTCATTATATTTTCCTCTCTACATCATGCTTCCATCAGCCACTTCTTTATCTTTAATAATCTCTCTTCTAAAAAATGAATTATTCACCAATACAACTCTCAGAATAAAATAAAAATCTTTTGAGGTGAGGCTATGTTTAGAACAGTCAAAAATGAGAATCAAGATGCATCACATAGAGGTACAAATTCTCAATGATGAATTGGACCACAATGTAATCTAATATGGGCCAATAATTTTTTTTTAATTCACTTCAAAAGGAAGGGTAAATGTGACATAGCCTTTCGTGGGAAAGATGCCAATATGTAGCAGAGGCATTTAAAATAATCTCTTTTGGTACAGTAATTCTGGTGACATGTAAGCAGTAAGTATGTATATAAACATTACCTATAAGATTGTGATATTTTCAGTAGTATTAAAAGCTTATAAAAGATCAATGGTTATATTCAATATCAGCCAAATAAATTAATACAAACATATATTTTAAAGACATTTGAAATGAGTTTCTGTTGACTTGTGAAGATATTTGAAACATATTGTTTTATGAGCAGGTAGGTCTATAAAATGTTCTACATTGTATATCCTGAAATAAGAAATAATATATGAAGGGGTGGAAGATATGATGGGTTGATGATAATATATATATATATATATTTTTTTTTTTTTTTGAGACAGGGTCTCACTTTGTAGTTCAGACTGGCTCTGAGCTCACTATGTAGCCCAGGCAAGCCTTGAACTCAGCAATCCTCCTGTCTCTGCCTCCTGAGTGCTGGGATTAGAGGCGTGAGCCACCACATCCGGCACTGTGGTATGTGGTATTGATTGCTGGTGGGCGTGAGTCACCACACCCAGCATTGTATGTGGTTACCGGGGATCGAACTCAGGGCCTTGCGCTTGCGAACCACGGAGGCGCCGGAACCACTGAGCTAAATCTCTGACCCTGATGTTAATATTTTAATCAGATGACAGTTGGATAGAAAATCAGGGAATGTGGAATGAGGGACAGAGAGTAAGTAGGTCCAGACATTTCAGAGAAAGGTAATGTATTTCAGATGGTGGTGGATATGGTGGGAGAGGAGTAGAAGAGAAGGAGGGAGAGGAAAGGATTGAGCCAGCCTGAGGCTGGTCTGAGACAGGTTGGAATGCTGAGCCTCACTCTTGAGAAACTGCTTCTGTCCTAGTGGCTTTGTTTTTACTGTACGCTCTGGAGGCTTTGGAGAGGTGCAGCTTCTGCTAAAAGTAGATCTATCAATAAGAGCAAATGCTACTTTCTCCATTCTTTGCCCTAACCTGCATATGATACTGTTAACAAACCCCTGATATTTGTGGCACTGTTAGATGCTAGGATTTAAGAAGATACCTCCGCCTTTCTTTCTTTCAGGACTTGTTCTCTTGCCAGTATTTCTTACTGTGAGTTGTTAGAAGGAGACCACTAGGTAGGCAGCAAAGAAATACATTGTGAAAATTTCCAGATCTAGAAATACAAAGTGTAGTGGAGAGACACAGGGGTGGGGATAGAAGACAACAGGTGAATAATCTAGAGAAATTGGCAGAGATAGAAGAATAGTATGAGCTGAGACGGTGAGACACAGGGACAGAAAGGAAGACAGGATGGCACTGCATAGGGAAATTAGAGAGGAAGAAAGAAAAGATGGGAGAGGCAAAATAAAGCAAAATACAAGCTCTGATCAAATTATACAGTGAATCTTTTGAGATGTTTTTAATATTTTCATAAAGTACATACTACCGTTCATTCCACTCAAAATAGTTATTCCATCCTCTTTGCCGTTGTGTGAAGCAGTTCTGAAAGTCCTCTTTCATGAGTTTTTTGTCATGGCTGCCTGGATATTGAATCGATTTAAGTTGTTTACAGCAATACGTTACATTAAACATTACAGTGTGTCCTCCCCCACCTTATTTGCCCATCTGCCAACTTTCAGCTTCTGGCTCTTCTCTAAAATCAAAATGACCCTGAAAAGAAAGTGCTTTGATTCATTCAGGATATCAAGGGAGCCAGGACAGCGGAACTGAAAGAGTTTGATAAAGTTGACGCCTACAGCTACTTGAAAAAATGGCACAAACTGTGTGTGTGTGTTTGTGTGTGTGTGTGTGTTCAAGGGAAGAGGTGTATTGCGAAGAGGGGTAATAACAGTCTTTCTTAACTTAAATAGATTTTTCATATTTGCTGTGATGTGTGGTCATATATTGTATATGCCTCAATGACAATGCAATTCTGTATTCTACAAAGGACTAAATTTTGCATTTTTATAGTAACTATGTATTTTCTGTTCAATTGAGGGAAAATAGAAAAATGCATTAAATTTCAAAGAGATCACTGACATTTTTGTAACCGACATGGCTTTCACTTTTGGCTTTGTCTCAGTCTAACCCTAATTGTCTCAAACCGTCATATACTCAATTTTCGTCCTGTAGCTCCTGTACCTGTGATACCGTGTGTGAGTATCAGTACAGTATACTTCCTTTACTGTGTCAATATGTTTTGAAGTTACCCTTTTTTGAGATTTAAAATTCAGAGAAGTAGAGAATGATAACTCCTTTATGGACTGTATGTCTTAATTTTCCTAAGCAGAAAGTTTGCAGCAGAGTACTTATATTTTTCTTGTAGCAAGTAAAGTAGAATCAAGACTAAAAACACAGTTCCTGTATTTATAATTAGTAGTACCTCAGGAAAAGACTATTATGTGAGTATTTGTTGCATTAAGTTAATATATAATATATTCAATGATTCTGCATATGTGTGTATATATATATATATTTCTATATGAATATATGTGATATAGTTACTTGACAGATATATAACAATAAAGGAAATACAAATTTATTGTTTAGGAAATGATTTTTCCAAGACAATGCAAATGCATACACTGGATTCAAGTCTCTTATTTGAGTTTTTAAGACAGGCTGAGAAATCTATTATTTAATTGCAAAAGAGCTTTGAATGATTGCACTTTTGTCTATGGATCAAATTAGAGCAAAAGTCTGTGGATATAAATATTTAACTCTATTTTTATTTCATTGCTCAAGATCACTTTATGAATATTTATGTTGAGTGCTCCATAGAAGCAATAAATTAAAAAAAATAATGCATTGTTCTTTTTGATACTAGTGTTCTAGCATCTCTCCTAAAGGCTGCCCTGTAGGAAAATTTAAAAAGTAATTCTAACAAACTAAGAATGTATCATTAACTATTGCAGTGTGTGATGACTTTGTTTTTTTTTCACATTTGGTTGAATGAAACAAAATGGGCATAGATATAACTATTTTTGTTTTAAACAATTGTTTCATTTATGATAATGTACAGAGCTCCTGGGGAAGAATCTCCCCTACTAGGATGGTGTAGAGGTAGTAACAAGTCTCCAAAGTGGTGCTTGTACTTCAATAATTTATTCTAATATAAATGAAAAAGTTAGAGCACAATTTTATTTTAAATCTAATCTTCAGGGAGACCAAACTAATTATTTTTGGTATATTTACTTAGGGTGTATTCAGTGATATTTCATTTTATACCATTCTCCTGAAGTTCGCAGAGTCACAGAGTTTGTAATTAAAAGTAAAGCTTACATAATTTTCAGTGTGAGGAAAGCCAACGTTAAGAATTTGTTTTTGAAGCTTAAACTTTGCAGGATCCAGAGAGAAATAAAAAAGGTGCCTTGGAAGAGAAGCGTATTACGTTTTGTAACAGAGACAAATCAATAAATGTAATTTCTTTGACGTGTCAGTAATTGGAAGGAAGCTTACAGTGAGAAATGGAGAAAAATTGAAAATAATTGCAAAGACATCTATCTTTTTCATTTAATTCTTCAAAAATAGATGAATAATTACAACGTTCACTAGTGAAATAAGTTAAAAACATTTCTCTTGCATTATTATTCTGCTTCTAAAACCAGAACACTTTACTCCAAGTTATTTCATTTAGTTAAGCCTGCTTCTGTTAATCCTAATAACTAACAGTAGCTTTGTGCTCATTACACACTTAGATAAAGGGACGTGAGACCATCTCTTCTCAACTGGCCCCAGTTCCAGAATTACTTTTTAAATTATAACAGCATACCACTTCTTTTCAACTGCGTTTACTCCAGTGACTGCTATTTCCTCAGTTTTTTTAATGAAGTGAATAATAAAATGGTAGAATATGTCATAATGAAAATAAATTTCCTGTTTCAAACACAGAGAAATGAAATCAGTTGTCCAGTTGAATTCCACTGGGAAATAATTGGATCTAGCTTTGAATCCAATCACGACAGCATTAAAAGTCCCCAATTTTCATGGCTGCCTTGATGAGGCAGTGACCTATTATAAACTTAAGGTACCTTCAATCCTTCAGAAGTTGAGCTGTTATTATGAGACTGTAGAGGACGTGAAAGAATATTAAAACTATAGAGAACTCAAGAAATATTTCTGTAATTATTATCCATACTGCCTGACAGGAAAGAATAGATACTGACTTTCTTTTAGTTGTTATTCTTAGAGTTATGTCAAAATACATTTGTTCACATAGAGGAATAATATTTAAGATGATCTGGGTTAAGAGAGTGTTAGGTGATTTTATTATTATTGTTAATTTTTTCTTTAAGTAATATGAAATAAAAACAGGTAGTAAGCATGTAGATTTTAATGTTGAATTAAAAAGTTAGGGAAAAAAGCCATTTATATTCAGTTGAGAGAGACAGAGTTTGCAGTGTATTCTGAGATTACATTTTTATCATTACACTTGCTCACACACACATATGCGTACACTGTACACGGTAACTTGGCAAATAATGTTCCATTTTATCGTAGCATATGGCAAACCAAAAGAAAATGTATTCTATTTTCACATTGTCTGGTTGTATTCAACAGAACCCAAGGAAAATCTTCGAGCAGTTTTGGAGCTTTATTGCTGCTGTCTGCTTGAAGTTTCTACAGTCCACTGTGCGCTGGTCAAAGGCAATAACCCTGCGCTGGAGCCAGAGGCTGTCTTATTGCCCGCGTGGACCTCTGAACGGGAAGCTTCATCTTTCTCTATGTGGGATCTCAGAATCTTACTTTCAACAATTGCAACCTGCTGACAACTGAGAGAATTTACACCGTGTGGTGACATACTGGGAAATATAACTAGATCTCAGAGGCGATATTCACAGACCCATAAAGGAAGCACATGAGGTTGAAATTCAAAATGCTTGCACTTACCCACAGTGCTGGACATTTACAAGACCCATATGTCATAATGCTTAACAATACAATCTCGAGAGCTTAGTGTCAGTATAGGAAGACAAGAGTTCATGTCGATTCCTGCAGTGCAGAAATACAGAATAGAACTTTGTTTATTCCTGTGTGTCTTTTCAGATCGTCGCAATAGTTCCTTGGGGCAGATGATTCCCCATGTTGTCATTCTTCAATATTTCAAAGTCAAATTTGCTTTCTGTCTGTATTTAGCTAGCACATAGAATAATGGAAGATTATAGTTTTTATTTGCATAAAGGTATATATAGAATTATTCATTTTCCCATGAGTGTGAAATTGTCAAACAACTTTGAGATATACATACCAAACTTGAGAAATACACAGAATTATCCACACTCTTATGCTACATATGAGTTATGCCTTCTGCTGAGGGAAAATATGATTGAAATATTTAATTTCATATTGGCTAAGATCAGTATTAATATGGTTGGGATATGTAACTTCATGGGAACCAACTGCCGAGACAGTGTTAAGTAAATACAGAGACCCTCTTTTAAGGAATCGATACATTTTCACAGACAGATTTAGACACAGAATATTAGAAGAGATTTAGCAAAATTAGAAATCGTGCCCTTCTGTGCATTGGTATTCTGATTATTTGTGTGTTTATTTGTTTGATACAAACTAGACTCAAGTGATCTGTGTGGGCCAGACTTGCCTTGAACTCATGATTTCTAGTGTTCCTAACGATCACGTTAAGATTATTTAGCAACATTTAAATATTAATCCCATTTGTTTTATTCCTTTGCTTGTGATGTCTTATCTTTATAATTTAGAGACATGAGAAGATTCAACTCTTCTCTTGTTGGCAATGTGTGCAGAATACATTTGCCACGAGGGGGTATTCACCCTCTCTTCTTGTTTCTCTTAGGTCGTGTGTGGTGCTACACAGTGAGGCCCATTCACAATGTCATTACTGCATCTGAGACCATTAATTGATGGGTCACTCTGTGTATTTTAATAGGAGCTTTCCCAAGAAATCAACGCTTTTTTGGACAAATCGCCTTACAAAAATTTTATGAATATTACTTACTTTGAGACATTTGCTTAAACACCATGTGGCTTGAGAAAAGTAAATGTAACACATATTTTTACTACACTTTTTTTCTTAAAAATAAAAGAAAAGGAACATATTAGAGGAAAGATAAGGATTAAGGGGTTTGCAGGACTATAAAGAGGGGAAGTAATAAAGTTTACTGTTACACTGGGTAGCATGAACTAAAGGAGCATATCAATTCAGTTGAATTCAGTGAGTGTGTTTTGACAGATTTAATATTTCAGGTCCTTATATTGGACCATGAGATCTAAGTATCCATCTAAAAGTTGTAAGGCAGCCAAAAGTTATATCAACTTTGGTGGTGATATTTCATTCTTATTTGAGCAGAACAATTACAGGGCTACAAAGATAAATTACTAAAAGTTCTTATATTAAACTGTTCTGTTTCACCATGTGGCATGGGCTTTTGATTTGTGGGATAGGGTTTCTTTTCTCAGGAATCCTACAAAAGGGTGCCAATGAGCTTGAGAGAAGGTGAAGGTAATTGAGTGCCACAAATCTCACTTGGCAGTGATTGGGATGGCTTCAAGCTGGAGTGTAACGTGTAGAAGCCCATGCCAGGAGACGCAGATAGAGAAAGGTTTTATCACGTTCCCAATAAGAGAATAAAATAGAAATTAGTATTTACCATGGGTCCACTTGCATGCATTTTCTAGTAGCAGGTTTCCATGCATTGTATTTCATTTAGATACGATTGTGATTAAGTTTAAATTAATTGAAGTGGTGTCTCTCCAGTGCTGAGCATGTCTGAAGAGGGAGACAGAAAAAAACATTTATCTGCAACGCTCTTGGTTTCAGCACATTCATCAGTTTGTTCCGTGAAAAGAGGAAATGAAACTCACAGAAGTACCTTCCTTAAGTCGTGTTACTAATACAGTTTTTGATGTGAACACATCTTCCTGCAGGTGTCTGTGATTTTAGATATTCATACTAGACAAATCTAAATAGATTTGCACTTCTATGTAGCATTCTTCGGATGTGTTGGCAAGAATTATTATCCTTGTTTTAGAAAATGAACAAAGTGGCTTGCAATCTGCTTTCCTTTTGCAGGTAGCATGACATTAGGAATAGTTTCCTAACTGTCCCTGGCCATGGATTTAAAATGAAGATATATTTACACTAATACGACCATCTATCAAGTAGTAGTCTGTGCTGATGCTTCTCAGGTTGTGTGCAGTGCGCTAACACGTGGCTTGTTTTCTGCCATGCGACACAGTGATGGAGGCATCTGGAAAAAATACATTCACGATTTTAAAATGCAGTTAGAAGAGAGAGGGCAGGTTATAGGACGTGACAGATTGGCACGTGCTTCAAGCAGGAGATTGATATACCTATAGATTTTACTCAAAACATTAATGGGCAGAGCTGCGGGCATGGAACAGCACTAAGTGCTCAGGATGGAGAGACAGAGAGTGCTTATGCTCCCTAGTGCTGCCCTGTTCAAGAGAAATGCAGTGGAGAAGACGGGAAGAACAATGGGCACTAGATATAGCTCACGGGCACCGAATCCGTCAGATCTCAGCTAACATCCAGGATACTTCAGAAATTACTTCCTTTTGACTTCACCAGAAAACAGAGTCAGTGCTCAACATATCATTGCTTTTCCTTACGTTAAAATTTATCATGCATTAAAAAATGACCATGAGTTGATTCTTTCTTCTGTTAGAACTACTTCATAAAATTGTATTTTCAATTCTATAGGAAATAGCCAGCTGTTACCTGGGCACCAATACATTGTTCTAAAGTCTCTCACTCTCTCTTTCTGAAGAAAATAGAACATTAATGCTCAAGTATCAATAAATTACATCCTCTCAGAGAAATGAGAAAGGGGGAAATGAGGAGTGGATTACTAATATCATTTATTTTGTCTATGAAGTGTTTCTAATGTCCATAGAATCACTTCAGTATGCATTTCCACCCTCCCTCTGTTTTTTGCTCCTTTGGGCTCTAGACACATTTTTATTTAAATTTCTTAATTAAAATTTTATTTTTAGTTTTCTTAAAATTTTATTTTCATTTTATTAAAATTTTATTTTTATTAAAATGTAGATGAAAAATATGTATTGCTTACCATTTTAGCACTTTAGTAAAGGATTTACTCAATAAATACTATAATCTAGTTTGATGCATATCTATTAGAATTTTTAGGATTCGCTTGAATCTCCAGTACCAGGGATTGAACTGAGGACCTTGCACTCGTGAAGCAGGCATGGTACCACTAAGCTAAACCCCCATCCCTATAAAATTCATTTTTAACCTCAGTTTCTTTTACCTCATTCCAGCGGCAAATGTGCAAACTAAAAATGCCGATACGATACTAGTAAGAAAAATATAACTTGTCCAATAGTTACATATTTATTTTCAATGACAGATGAGGCATGGGAAAGAATGATGCAAATACATGTGTTAAATTGCAACTTTCATGAGACAAATTGATTCCTTTTATAAGTGAGAAGCAATCAAAAATTAGTGTTATATTCAAATATTCCTTTAGTGCAATTATACACAATATTTACCCAGATAACCTTCACCTATATAACCATTATAGGTCACATTGTTATCATGTTGGTAGATCTTTTATCTTGCAGCTTTATGGTCCCCTATCAGGGAAAATATTTTGTGTGCTTATATTCAAACATTCTGTCCACTTTATAGTTGGTCAATCTCTAAAATGAAGTATATATTATAAAATAGGAAACATTCAAAGGCAATGTGGTGGGAGGAAGTAATGAGGGGAAAGAATAAATACGATTTGGAAAGAAAAAAATAGCACGTATATAAGGGGTGGGGGGTTGTGGGTGGGTAGGGATATGGGTAAACATAAGAATATTTTGTATCATGTACTGGTACAAATTCCCCAATGTTGAGTGTGATTGTGAACTGTATATAAAATGTAGCAATAAAGAATTCACTTTAAAAAATGAAGCAGATATTTAAATGTTGATATTGAGCTTTACATGATTCAGAAGGGTAGGCATATTTACAGTTCATGTGTTTTATTGCCTTTTAGGAACAACATATAATGAGCTAAACCCTGACAAAATGAAGCAGACTAATTTGCTACTGTAACTTTTGTTTTAATTTGTTATCAGTTTGCTTCTCCTATATTTGAGTTTAAATAGCAAGAGACCAAAATAAGAGTATACATAACAAAATGGAGTTTATTTTAACTAAAAGAAATCCAATTCTCACACAGTAATATTTTCTTTATTCTTTATAGATATGAAGCATATTTTATATAGAAGTAACAATGAAAATATATGTATAACCATTCTGAAACAGTATGTTGACTATGAAATCTTTTATTTTTCAGTATTCAAGTGAGGAAGTGCCTTCTTTTTCTTCTATAATACCAGACAGTAGAACATATTCTCAGATAATATGGTAATTTTGTGTCCTTTTTTTTTTTTTTTTTTTTTGGTCTGTGCAGTGCGGAGATGGAGAGGCATTGGAGGGAAGAAATGATTTCTCCAGCTGAGGAGACATAAACCCTCCATAGCCTTGTCCCATGCCTTTTCTTGAGGTCTACTTGAGAGATACTTTCACGAGCTGTTGAGTTCCTCGTGGCTGACTAGGTAACAAAAGCCACGGAAGGGGAGGGCCACAGGGCTTTGCAGTTGCCCACATGATGATGAACTAGCTAGCACTTTACCATCAGAAACTACAGGGTACTGAAACGGTACCGGCTGCGTCGTGCTCATAACTTACAGGCCTCCAGCCACTCTGCTTGTGTGCGCTGTGTACCTTCCCTCCTCTTGCTCCTGTTCTGCTGGGGTCTGCACTGCCGGTCCTCTGTGACCCTCCCGCACTGGGCACTTGATTTCTCGAACAGGGGGAAAAGAAATCAGAGCAGATAGCACAGAATATAAGAAAAAGACATACTGTAAAAATTATTGTAAATTCCGTACAAATAAAATGCTGGTAAATCGATAGTGCAGACAAATGAACATTCAACAGAAAACTAAATTTCAGTAGGCCTGTAGCAGAACTATGAAGTGATGCTTAAAAAAAACCGGAAATGATGCTAATGTATAATAACTTGCTGTTAGGTTGAAACACGAATGAATCTGAGAAGAGCTCATCGGAAAACGTGGAGTTATTGATAAAGTGCATTTTCAAAAAGGAATTGACTTTGAAATCCACATACAGTGGGTCAGGAAATGTTTTAAAGAAATAGATTGTTTTCACTTATTAGTATATCCTCCAGGTCACAGATAGACAATATCCGGATCTTCTCTTTGGCATGAACACCTGTAGAAGCAAATGAGTTCTAGAAAGTAGGACAGCTTTTATAGAGTGGAATATTTCTATAGGAAACTTGGTGTGGGAATGTGATGAGGGGAAGGAATAAATATGATACAGAAAGAAAATAAAAGAGCATGTATAAAGGGGGGAGGAGGGGGGAGTGGGTAGGGATATGGGTA
>PVIC010009001.1:0-46702 GCA_004025085.1 Thryonomys swinderianus | reverse complement strand
TATTAAACACAGTAAATAAGATAAAAAGGTTTGTTAGATTCTATACTGGATACTTTGAGCTTATGAGTTACCTCTATGTCTGACTCCTCACTGCACAGCTCCGGGATACAGTGGGCTGGTGGGCGGCCTTCAGTCCACTGGAAATGGACTGCACCCTGCAGCCGGGTCCGCGTGCTGCTCCCTCAGTCCACCGGAAGCAAGGCACGGCGGGGCCGCCTCTGCTGGGTCCGGTCCGTTCGCGGCTGTTCGCTCAGTCCACCGGAAAACAGGGCACGGCGGGCCCGCAGCTGCTGGGTCCGGTCCACCCACCGCTCATTCCTCAGTCCGCCGGACACATGGCACGGCGGGCCCGGAGCTGCTGGGTCTGGTCCGCCCGCCGCCGGTTCCTCAGTCTGCCGGAAACACGGCACGGCCAGAAATTCTCATTTTATTTTGGGTCCTACTGGGCCTATTCCAAAATTATGAAGGATGCCAACAAGCTTTTCTTTTTTTTGGTCTATATTATATCTATAATGTTCTACAGATAATAATGGAGAAATCAAAACATATTTATTAACCCACTTGAAAGTAAAATAATTAAGCCATTACCTAGTATTGACATAAAGTAATACATTTTAATGAAGATAACTGAAGATAATCCCAAAATGAAATGCCAGCAAGAAGAGTGGTATTACCTCAATTTCTTTGTGATGCGCTCACAGAAAACCCCAGACCAGGCAATTTATAAACAATTTAGAAAGTTGTTTTGCACAGTTATGGAGCCTGAGAAGCCAAGGATGGAGATGCTGGCTGGCCTGGGGTCTACTGAGTGCTTGGTCTCTGGCTCAAAGGTGGGGCTTTGAGTTTGCCACCCTCTGGTGAAAGGACTGCTCTTCCCTGGGGGCCGGAAGAGAGGAGCAGGGCTAGAACCCATTCGCATCCATCCTCCTCTCTCCCTTCCTTTTCTGAGCTGGGTTCTAACCCAGGGCCTCATGAATGCTGGGTAAGTGCTCTCCCACTGAGCTACACCCTGGTCCCCCAACAGCCTTTTGAGGGGGACACTGATCCTTCATGAGTATGACCCCTGTGACCTAAACACTCCCATTAGGTGTGCTGCACAGAGATTAATGTCAACATGAGTTTTGTAGGGGGACACACATTAACTATAGCAGGCACTGATTCATGGCTTTGTGTGTATCTTGTTTAACAGGAGACAGCCAGTCTCTGAGCTATGTGCTTGCATTCAGTCTGCTCCAACATTATATGTCAGGTAGCCTCTGGGAAACCCCATAGTACACTTGGGATAGAATGAAAGTGAGAAAGGAAATGACCTCCTCATATTAACATGCAACTTGTTTTGACCTCTGGAAACCCAGGGGTGGCTAGAGTACACTTTGAGAACCCCTGTTTTATGGTAATGGGTAGCTTTTCAGAGTCCTGGTTACTCCAAGAATCATGCATGCTCTCCCTTCTGTGGGAAACGAGCATGCACACATACGGATACACACAGATAGAAGCAAATTTATGAATAACTTCGGAGGTCCGCTAACCCCCTGAATTCTACAGATACTTGGCCTAAAAGGAAAATAAGAATATTCTGTGAATTCTAAAGTGCCTAGGTCCTTTGCTAAGGAGTTTAATTACTGCTGCATGAAAAAGATGAATTCCAGCAAAATTAGAGAAATACTGTACCTAAGTCCCCCAAATCCTGAATAAAATTAAATTGTACACAGTTGCTGGACCTAGCTAGCTGAGCTGTAACAGTGAGAGCAATAGGGCAAAGAATAAGTGCAAATTCTATCCTTCACATCTCTCCTCGAACTTATCTTTTCCAAAGAACTTAACTGGCTGCAATTCAAAGACACACTGAAAAAATATAAATATATATTTTGGGGATAAAAAATCCATTAAATTTTTTGATGGCATTGAGTTGCTTATCAAGGGTGTGTGAATAATGCCAGGAAAAGATACTTTTTTAAAAATCAATAAGTTGAAAGTGCTGTTTTAGGGTTGCTGGAGTTGTTGGTTGTGTTTCAGAGTTATTCCTATTGACCTGAATTCAAAAACAAAGTATTGATTTATAAAGTACCTTCAGTAAATAAATGCACATTCTTTCAGCTAACCCTAGTAACCTGTAGCATACAGAGCAAGGTTTCAGCTCAGCTCAGTAAAGTTGAGCTTACAGTACCACAATTAATCCTTTCTAAATTCCATGACGCTACTCTTACGTAGGGGCACAACACCGTTCGTAGGCCGGAAAAGCAAGAACACCACGGAAAGAAAGAGGTGGAAACATCTTAGATTCTGCTCTAAAAGATTTTTCCAAATGTCATGTTTGTTTCCTAAGCTGTTGAGAGCTACAGATAAACCAGAGCTCAAATGATGGAATGGCGATTCATCAAATTCTTATTTCCAATAGTACCCTGGTTCATGACATCAGTTCTTGTGTCATTCTAGTTGCAAACAGAATTGGTTGCAAACAGAATCTAATTTCCCATGTTAAATGTAAATAAGGTTAATCTGTTCTGAATCATATGCATTTTTCACTACAAAACTACAAAACAAAGCACAGTACCACACAGTAAGGAGACAGAGCAACAACCTTGCTAAACTCATGCTCGCTCTGCACGTTCTTGTCATCTTCATTACCGCTCTGAATTCTCTCTTTGCTGCCAGGCTTGCTCAGCACCCTCATTGAAGCCATGCTGGATGGGATCATCCTACACAGGACTCGATGTGCAAAGCAATGAGCAACAAAGCCTCACAGTGCATGTGCACAGGGCTGTCTGCAAACACGATCTCGACTGGAGGAAGCCACAACCACAGGAAAGAGCAGGAAAGGTGACCTGGGTTGTGTTCATCACCTGATGCAGAGTTCATGAATAGAAGAAAATTTTGCCAACTGCTTCTGCTCACGAACTAAACTGTTCATGAACAGAGGAGTTCATGAACTGATGAATTACTATATTATAGCTCTACTCAGCTTTCAACTTGAGATTCAATAATTAGGATTTATTGGCTATTGAGTTCATTCAATAGAATTCAATCTGCTATAAGTTATCAGCTATAAATATTGGTTGATAGGGAATGTTTACATGAAAAAAGAAACCCACCAAAACCAGTTTCTTCAAAATGATTGTCTACTGATTGTAACTGGCTTGCCAATGTTTGAGGTAGGTAAACATCAGGAAAGCCAGTGTGAGCCAAGTAGGGAAATGAGGATTTCTGTGCATTGGGTTTCTTCGGGACTTCTCTTGAGGTCAATGACCACGATGCTGAGGAATAGTTATTAAGTGGTTGCCTGTTCTCATTATTAATCAAGAGAAATTTATCCATTGAAAAAAGGTGAAACATGGGTGACAGCAATGAGCAGAACTGACACAGAGGGGCACGAAGCAGGGAGGAGTTTGCCTGTGTCCATGACTCAGGCATCATATTAGAAACCAAAAAGCAAACCACATGGAGGCGCCTGCTGAGAATCCACAGAGCAGGACCCAACCAAAGTCCCTGATGTTTAACTCCTAAAGAATTTTCCTTTTAAGAACAATTGAGTTTTCTTTTCATTTCTCTTGATTGCCATTATTTTATTTAAATAATTTGTTCTGTCAGAGTGTCTTTTCTGGGGTAGTGTGACTTTTCTGTAGGTGGGTTGGGGAGGTTCTACATCTCAAGAGCCTGGGAAGAGGATGGTGTCAGGGCCATAAGTGGGCAGCGGGCTCCGGGCCCCATCCCTGGCTTCCATGATGACAGTCTTGTTTGATCTCTTTTTATATGCTAGGGCTATGAGTAAGATTCCATTAGGAAAGACTTCTGTTGTTAAAAACACCCACAATGAAAGGCTGGACTTTGAGCATTAAGAATTCTGCAGGAATTCAGCAGGTAACTTCTCTTTTTAAGAAGTTTCAAGTGATCCATTCTCATTATGTAAAAAGTACAGAGAAAATAGATTAAAAAATAAAATATAACCTTCTGTAGTTCTATTACTCTGAGACCACTCTGAGATTACTGAGATCTGAGATTACTCTGAGATCACTGAGATTACTCTGAAATTTATTTAGCAATAAATATTTGATGACTATTCCATTCGTCTGGCTTTTCTATTTATATAGATATGGCCTTAACCTGGGGTCTTTGTGCTGTACCATGTCCCTAGAACTTTTTTAGTTTTTGTTTTGAGACAGGGTCTTGCAGAATTGCCCTCATCAGACTGAACCTTGTTATCCTCCTGCCTCAGTCTCCCAAGTACTGGGATGACAGGTATGCACCTGGCTTTTTGTTTCTGTAATTGTTTTAAAAAAATGAGAGGAGAATGTTCACATACTGTTTTGTTATTTGATTTTTAAAAATACATTAAGAACATCTTTCCATGCCAATGAATATATCGTCACATCAGACATTATAAAGTCTGCCTGGGATGCTAGTGTAGAGATTTTATCCATTTCTATCACACATCCATTTTGCTATTTCCTTGTTCTAAGGCATCTGTCCTGTTACAGATATGGCACTATAGAATAATATCTTAGGCAGCTACACAGAGCGGAGCGTCTGCATTGCTGTGCTCCACCACACTGGTGCAGTGCAGGGGAGTGACAGGTACTTGGCAACATGGAACATCTCCGGTCCTCTGTCTGTCCCCAACTCCTGTCCCTGTCCCTAGGGCTGTGTGTTGCCTTCAGTGTTGATATACTCTAAAAAAGTGCTTTTTCTCTGTGACCCCTAATGCTAAAATTCTTGCCAAGTATGTAGATGGGGGGGGCACAAACATGCCCTTAGTAGCTAGACTAGCTGACTTTGAATCTCAGTGCCACCATCTGCCAGCCGAGGGGTCTTGGGGAAGCGACTGTTTTGGGGCCCCTCAGTGTTCTCATTATCTACTTCATAATTATTTTGCTGTTTGAATTACTACAGGGAAAGGCTTAGAGCGATGTCAGGTACCCAGGAGGTAATAAAAGTATAAATCATCATGATCCTTGTGCTTTTTGACAACGTTTAAGTTGGGATGGTTTGTGATCTGAAAGATGGAATATGACCTTCGAGTTTCCAAACTCTGCATCCCTCTGTATGGGACAGGACATACTCCCCAAAGAACCTGATGAAAGAGGGGTTCTTTTGCCCTCAAGATGGACTGAGAGGACCTGGCCTTAGATTATCTCAGTGTGCTGGACAAAGAGAATCATTTTCTTTGCCATGGTTTGAACAAGGCTAGGAAACATTGTCCCAAGGTTCGTAGTTTATTTCAGATTTCACTCTAGAACACCCTGCCATCTGTGAATTTTGCTTTCCTCCTCTTCTCCCTTGACCCTACGTACCAATTACTTAGTGAACAATCATCCTAACCAGACTCTGAGCTCAGCCACCGTGGGCAAAGAGAAAGATCGATTTTCAGTGCTAGTTGTCAGTGGTAACTTCAAGAGCATATTGCAGTGTAATACGATAATGACCAGTTTTTGGAGACAGGAAAACAAGTTAATAATCCTTATCTACAAATCATGTGGCTCCTGCTTTCTAATGCTTGGTGAATCCCTGTAGTCTGGGGACATGGAAGACGTAGATGAGTGATATTCAGACTTGTATTCTGCTAAGACTGGAAAGTCTGTTTAAAACATTGGTGATTTTTTTTTTTTTTTGGGTGAGGAACCGTTTTTTTATCATTTCAGCTGCTATTTCTCCTCATCTTTAGGTTTTGAAGTTTATAGGCTCTCTTTTATAGGTCTCGGTCGCACAGATACGTGTATCAAATTCTGGCTGAAAATCAGCTTTCTCAGCTTTCAGAAGATGGCTCTTCTATTCCTTCCATAAGCTCCTTTAGTCTTTGTTCTTCGGCCCAATCTGTAAGCCATCTGCACATTTATTATTAAGAATATATTTACCCACATTTCATAACTGTTTAATAGATATGTCTCTTATTACACGTTTGCTACACCTCATTAAACGTGCGATTCAATTGGTATGTATTTGACATTCACTAAACACGGAGAGCTCTCAGCAGAGATGGGGTGAGGAAGGGCGGGACCCCGGCTCGGCATCAGTGTGCTCTTGCTCCTCTGGGAAGTGCTCCTGCTGCATCTTTAACCCTTTGGCTCTCCAGCTCACATGGCCTTGGGCAAGGAATCAAAGCCGGGACTGAAGCCATAGCTGCAGCTTGCGGCTTGGCCTGCCCCTGAGGCTCCCTGTCTGGATGTCGTCCACGTGCTCCTTGTGCCGTCTCAGCAGCAGGGCCGAAGTGAAAGGCACAGGGCACACTGTCTTTGCAGACCTGTAGGTGTGACTGTGACTTCTGTCAGTGATTCAGGACGTGGCCAGTGGTGTAACTCACTGAAGGGAGGAGGTCCCAGAACCTCCCTCAGCCTCCAGGCTGGATCAGGCGCGTGCTGGCCCTCACTAAATCAGCTAGATATATAGCAGGATACTTTCAGAATCTCTCAGGTCGCAATGTCCTTGACCTTGTTCCTCTTCAAGACCCTTGGCTCAGCACACACCTCCGTGCATGTATCCCGGTTCTAGACCATCACGCCTCATATGCTAAACACCCCTTCATTGTTTTAAGAAAATGAGGATGTATCAAAACACCACAGAGAGGGAGGTCAAAGTGAGAAAGTATAACAAACACAAGACCTTTCTTTAAGTGGAAATTTTCAGGCGTGAGTTTCTCATCCTCATCACCTTCACTTTCTCGTAAAGTAGAACTTCACAGAAACTTTACTCCATTCAAATGTTGGAGTCTTTTATTCTATTAATATTTGTTTTTACAAGGTTTTTAGGATTCATGGAGGAGGAAACCCAAAGAATCTGCAGCAAGTCCTCTATGAGAAAAGTTTTCCTTTAAGAAGGCCACAGACTTAGCCAAACATCGGATCATGGACTAGGGAACTGAAGTGCTTTCTATTGAGGGGCAGGAGGCAATTTAATTCTTAGTTCTTTGCCATAAATAACGGATTAAAAAGCTTAGCTGATGCTATAAATTAAAAATGTGAAACTAATTATACCAGCCCCATAAAAGCAAAATAATCAATTCCTAACCCCAGTATGTGACATGACAGAATGACTGGGTGTGACAGCATGAGAAAAGCAGGGAAGACCTAGTAACCCTACAAGAATCTGTCCTCCAGCCCAGATCCATAGGTCCACCTCTGCATGGCAAAGCTAAACGGTAGGAAGTAGCTCTGCTGTTCTCTACCCACTTTTTATGACAACAGTTCCATCATTTCTCCAGCCCTTCCACACGGGCCTGTTACTCAAGGGAAAGGCTCACCCATACCAAGCACAGCTGCACTTGTGCCGATTCAAACCAGATGGGTCTGGAAGGCAGCTGTTGCCAAGACTATAACTCAACCAGAAATTCCTAAATGTTTCAACCAGCCATTTAATAATGTTCTAGCTGGGATTTTTTCCCTGTTCTAAATAGACGAGGGAGGCCAACTTGGTTGGCTCCTGCAGTTTCAGAAGAGTTCTCTGTGTTGCTCAATGGATTGTTTCCTTCTGTTTTACATGGACCCATACTCAACATATCATAGGCTGCCTGTGGTTTCTCCACCTCCAGCTTGTCCTCTCCTTGGTGTGGTAGAATGAATCACTGTTCACAGTTCTTCATGCCTTGTGAGTATAAGAGTTATGTATCTACAGCCTTTGGCTTGAGATGTGTGGTCCTTCCCATTAGAGAGGCAGTATATTTTCTCATTGCACTAGTGTGCAACTCAATCAAGTGACTTGATTTGGCTAACAGAGTACCTGTGCTGGCTCTAGACTGAGATCAAGAACTCAAAAGGCTCTGATCTTTCTGTTCACATTCTTACTATGCTGTGCTTTTACGCCATGGAATAGTAGGCTCTGCATGGTGACGGGTTTGGAAAAAAATGATAGAACACTTATAGCTGATTTCAACCCTTCCTACAACTCGGAGCTCTTCTTACCTGATTGCACCCCAGCACAGCAGAGCCAAAGTAGGCCTATAGAGGGAGAAGAAATCCTTGCTGCTTAAAACATTTAGTTTGGGGGAAGATTTGTTACACAGCATTATTGTGCAAAAAAGCTGACTGATACACTTGCCACTTGATTTATTATTCCTTCACTGCTGTGGGATTGTTACTCCCTTGCTTTATGGTTTCTAGGGCTTACAAGGCAAATATAAACTCTTTGTCATGTTGTTAAAAGCTCTCACCAACCCAATTCTGGCTTAAGGATCAATTTCTCTGCAAAACCTTCCCCAACTGAGTCTCTTCCATCCAGCAATGTGCTGTAACAATATTTGACATATAAGATATGGTTGATATTATTATCTGTCTCCTTCAAAAAACTGTGAACTCAAGTCAAGAATTGGTCCATTTGTTTTTGGAGACTCAATACCAGCCTGTGGTAAACAGATGGAATTTACTTAGTGATGGTTATGGCCTGCCTGATTTTGTTAGGGAACACTGATTGACTATTTGACCTTGAATATTACCTAAGCATTTTCAAGAAAGTTCTTCAGACTCTCCAGTTTCCTAGTTGAGCAGTTTTGGTTTGCACAGTGATCTGGGTTTCAGTAGGACTTAGGTAGGGGGACAAATATCACTGAAGGTCATAAAGATATATTTGAAAGCAAGACCGCAGTCCACTTAAGTTCTCCATTGGGATTTTAGCCTGATCCTTGCTCTAATGTTGACCCATGGCCATTGCCCAAATACAGGGAGCTGAAAGCAGGCTGGAGTTTGATTTTCCCAGTTGATTTGGTCACAGTTTTGCCTGTAATAATGTTGCTGTTTTCTCTGGGCTGTGACTGTTGCGGATGAGTCAGACCAAGCAGGGCTGTAGCCCTTGGATGGATCGATGATATCGATCCTCAAGGCTCTATGTCATTTCCAGGGGATTTGCTAAAGAAGCTACTTATGTTCCTTTTTCATTTTCACCAACTCATTACCAGCTGCTGCGGCCTTCGTATGTCGCAGCAACACCTGGAGTGGTGGAACATGACCGTCAGATTTGAGCACAGCCACCTTCCTTTGAAATTAAATGCAGGACAATGTGAGACACACCAAAACCTGAGCCGAATGCGGGAGTCAGGTCACACTGGCCCACAGGGGTTTGGTATTTTTTGTTTTGTTTTAAAAAGGGCAGCCTGGCCCTACACTAAGCAATTGATCCCCTGGCTTAACTTTTAAATTAAGACCATTGTAAATTTGGGAACTTGAGAAGACATAGAGAGGACACCCATAATACTTTGCAAATGTCAAGTGCCTCTCAATGTTGGTTACTTTTCAAAGGTAGCTAGGTTACAATGTACCCTGGTAATGAAAAAACCCCGACAGGCCCACTCCATGGGGTTTCAGTCAATATACATAATATTATTGGGCTTTGCAAGAATTAAAGGTTGTTTCTCTCACAGGCTCACAATAGGGCTATTTCCCCCCCTTAACTGAAGGCATAAAAGAAGCTTCCTGTGTGCAGAGGCACCAGGACATTTTGGGGCCCCAAGGATGGTCCCAACTTCCCTTTGCATACTTCCCCCTGCTGGTGGCTTTCTACTTAACCTAAAAAGAATAAAATCTCTCGCCTTTCAAAGTTAGGATTTCAACAACAACAACAATAACAACAACAAAAGGATAAGTGATTTTTATTGTCCACAAGTTATTTCAAGAGTACAGAAATTATCATTTCTTTTAATTTTATTCTGAGACTGAAAGCTTTTATGTCAGTCCCTCCTCCTCCACCAGCCCACATGGTCTTTCAGCCCATCCTGAAGGATGGGTACCTAGAATGGAGCACAATACTTGCCATAGTTACACACTTCAGGAGGATGCAGACAACATGCCCAAAAGGTGTGGAGCTTGTCCTTACCATGCCTGAACAAGAAGGTGGCATGCCGTGTCTAACCAAGGGGATGACTGATATACCTTGGCCTGCATGATTAAAAGGAACTGTAGTCTTTGAATGTGACAACAGAGACAGCACGATTAATGTGTCCAGTGATATTTGTGGATGAGGAAATAATATAACGAGAATCATCTTAAACTGGCTGCAGGGAAAAACCACTAACTCTGGTAGAGTCTGGAGCTGTTGTAGAATGTTTGATTTTTTTAAATAATCACCTCACATAAAACCACCTCACATAAAATATACCATTTTAAAGTGTACACATCAGTGTCATGAAGTACATTCATAATATTTTATAAATGTCACCATCAGATTACAAAAGTTTTTCATCACACAAATAGAAGCCTCACACTTGTTAGGAGCCGTGGCTGTATTCCTCCTTTCCCTCATCCCCAGGACTGCAGATCTGCTTTCTGTATCTGTGCATTTGCCTCTTTTGGATATTTCATCTAAATGGAAACATGTGATAGGTGGCCCTTGTGCCTGGCTTCTTTTACTTAACATCTTCAGTGTTCTCTCATATTGTACAATGTGTTAAAACCACGTTCCTACTTTATATCTAAGATTCTATTGTATGGATATACCACATTTTCTAAATCCATTAATCTTTGGGATGACATTTCCATTCTTAGGTACGAGGTATAAAATATGGCGACTATTTAAATTAAAAATTCATTATAGTATATTTCCTCTGGCTTTGTACACATTTATCCAACATTTTTTGCCACTTTCTGAAGCCATTTTGGAAGTTTTTTTTTTTTTTTTTAGACAGGCTCTCACTTTGTAGTTCAAGCTGGCCCTGAGCTCACTATGTAGCCCAGGCAAGCCTGGAACTCAGCAATCCTCCTGTCTCTGCCTCCCGAGTGCTGGGATGACAGGCGTGAGCCATCATGCCCGGCTTGGAAGTCTTTTTTTAAAAAGTGTTTTTAATCATGCTGCGATGGCTTCCATAATGTTCTGCATGGATTAAAAATATTTACCCGGTCATTTTTACTTTGGGGAAGAGTAGAAGTCACGTGGTTCCAGATCTGATGAATAAAGTAGATGAGGACACACTGAATTTTTTTGCAAGCCTGCCTTTTAACTGGATAGTGGTCAGCAGAAGTATTTACCAGATTTTAAAAAACACAATCCCTAAAGACACTCATGAAAGAGGACTTCCAGAACTACTTTAGAAAGTGACAAAAATGATGGGATATATGTATTTGAAGTAGAGCATTTTGAGAGGGATTAACGACAATGTATCTTTTATTATAATTGATTTTTAAAACTTAAACATTAATTGTATAGTGTGATCAGCCTCTGTGCAGTTTTGAATTCTCTTCACAATAACCAAAATTCATATAAACATCACACAAATTTAGTGTTGTGGTTGTTTTCACAAGACATGGTATTCACAGATTGCACTTTCAAGTATGCACTAGAAAAACAGGTACTCGATCAGTACCATACACTATGTATCAGCCTCCCAGATTCCAGTTAGACTAGAAACAAAAAATTAGACTGAATAACTATGGAAGGCAGCCTATGAATGAATCAGGCTGCAGGGCCACAGGATGCTAAGATTTTGTGTGAGAGCTGCAGACCAGGAAAGGACGGGTTCCAACACATGCACAGAGACAAGGCCCTGCTGGATTTATGAGGACACAGTGCAATTCACCATCACTACTGGACCAATGATTGGCAATGAAAGGTCCTCCAATAAAGGGATGGCTTTTAAGGCAGTGAGTAGAGTTCTGTGATAGCTACTTCTGGGCTGATCTTGTCTAGGAATCCAGGTGGATAAAAGTTGAAGCCTGCCTCTTCGGGGAAGGGAAGTAGAGTCCCAGAAAACTGGGCAGGTCTTCTTTTGGAAAATATGATGGGAAAGTTGGATGAAGTATAAATCACTTAAAAAACAAAAGGAGTGGTTTCCATTGACAAATAAAAGGAATGCTAGGTTAAAGGAAATTATATGGATCTTGGTATACAGGCCACCTCCGTGCCTTTAGTGTCCCTGTATTATGATGTGTAAGGCTCTAACAGCACAGACTGGTAGGCAGTATTTTCTAAAGTCCTTTTACAATGGAATCAGCCCTTTGCTACACAAAGGTATTTGGTCAACAGGACCAGTGGGAGTCAGAGTGTATCTTCACTGCACTTTGTTTGCCAAGTCAAAGGTCTGTAGGGTCAACTGAAGAGGGTTGTGATCCATTTTAAAAAGTATTTTTTCCCCAAGAATTGTCCAGATTTTCTAATTTTTCACATTAATGGTCTATATGATAAGGATTCCCTGAAGCCTATTGCTGGGGCATTGGTGTGCTGGTGATGTGTGTGTGTGTGTGTGTGTCTGTGTGTGTGAGAGAGACACACACACACACAGAGAGAGAGAGACAGAGAGACAGAGAGAGAGACAGAGACAGAGAGTAACAGAAAGGGGGGAAAGCTGTAGTCACAGGACAGCACTTCAGGGAATTACTGGACATATCCTGGATGAGGCGAGCTGTAAACCTAGGGAGAAACCCTGTTATGAGGGCAAGAGAATCCAGCATGGACATACACCACCAAATTCCTTAGGGACTCTTGAGAAAGGCAAGAGCCACCATACTTTTTTTTGAGACAGGGTCTCGCTTTGTAGTTCAGGCTGGCCCTGAGCTCACTATGTAGCCCAGGCAAACCTCGAACTCAGCAATTCTCCTGTCTCTGCCTCCCGAGTGCTGGGATTACAGGCATGAGCCACCACGCCCGGCTAGAACCACCATATTTGAAAGGCTAGGCTCAATTTACTTCTGACTGTTGTGAAAGATTGAGCTGGAGAATGAGCTTTCTTCTTTGGTTGGGACTGTGGGGACAACTTAGAGAATTTAGAATGGACTTCTGGAAGATTGAAGATAGGGGAAGGAGCTGGTGAATTTCAAAGGCCAAGGTACAAGCTCTGAAATCCTACAGACTTAAAGCAAGACATATCAGAAAGATGATGGCGTCAGAAAGTTCTCAGGGAGCACTTGAGCTGGATAGAGAAGTGGACCCATCTGTTAACTCTCACCTCTGTGCTTCCTCTGCTTAGGGTCATTGACAGTGAAAATGGAAATAATACTGGAGCATTAAAGGATTAAGTGATTCCTTTTAAATCAACCCAGGATGATTATATTGTTTTGATATTACCTTAATTTTGTATATTTATATTTAGATTCTGGGAATACTGAACTCCATATGGGACACTTCTAAGAGGAGAGTGTGACTAGTCATAACATCTCAATCTATGGCCATGATCAGAATAGAAAACAGGGTTTACTAAATAGTTGTGCTTCTTGAATTACAAAACTGATAGCATTAAATCCAAATGGGTCATAAGTAAAACTAAATCAGTATGTCAAACTGCTGTGTCATGCTTTGGAATAAATATATATGCTTGTATATACATAGATTTTTGCTTTCAAAAGATGTACCCATTGTAGAAAATTTGGAAAATGTAAAAAGAAGAATATAAAAAACATTACAATACCTCTACTCATGCTTACAATTTTGGTATATATATATATATATATAATGTTTCTATATATAAGTATATATTTTATAAATTATATATGAATATACATTTTATTTTAAAAGATGTATATTTTTATAGGTTTAAAAATAAAATTGGAGTCTTATCTACACTATTTTGGAAATTATTCTGTTAAATCTCTTATCAGTATATTATATATACTTTTCATGTTAATGCAGCAGAACATTGTATTATTGCTTGAAATACAATATTTTATTTAACATATACCTTATTTTTTGATATGTAAGATACTAAAAATGTTTCCCTATTACCCATAAGTCTGTGATTAAGTTTAGTTTTTACACATCTCTAATTTTTTTCCCCAGAAATCTCTTTCTCCTTTTTTCTTATACTTCTATATACTACATAATCTAAAACAGCAACTGCTGGTAATAGTTATTTCCCAAGAATAAATAGTAAACTTACTGAATGTGAAAAATATCTCTTCATATACCAAATGTAATATATTAAGATTAACGAGGCAAAAATTTAAACTACTTGGCTTTAAAGTATTATCATTTTCCTTCAATTGTGAATTTTTATCACTGTATGATACATAGAAAATATGAAAGAATTGATTATAAACTTGGAATTAAGTGATGATAGCAAGGTTGCCGGATACAAGGGTACTATATAAGAGTCAACAACTTTTCTACATAATAGCATCAAGCAAGTAGAATTTAAAATGAGGGGAAAGAATAAATATGAATGGAAAGGAAAAAGGAAGCACATGTATATAGGGGGTAGGGAGTTATGGGGTGGGTAATGATATGGGTAAAAATGAAAATGAACTTGTGTCCTATACTGGTACAAATTCCTCAATGTTGAGTGTGATTGTGAACTGTATGTAAAATGTACCAATAAAGAATTAATTTTAAATGAATTCTTACAATAGTACCATCAAAATGAACTATATAGGTATAAACCTAACAACATATGTACAGAAGATATATGGAAAAACTTTGATGAAAGAAATCAAAAAGGATCTAAATAAATGATTGAGATAGTACATATTTATGGATAAGAAGACACTTATTAAAATGTCATTTATTCTTAACTTGATTTATACATTCAATGAAACTTCAGTCAAAACCTCACCAAATTATTTGTGGTTATTGGCAAACTAGTTCCAAAGCTTCTATGGAGATACAAATGATCTCAAATACTCAACATAAGATTAAATGAGAAGAATAAAGTTAGAGGATCAATACTACTAGACTTCAAGATTTACTTTCAAGTTACAGTAAGCAAAGCTGTGTACTACTAGGAAAAAGATGGCCAAATGGATAAATGGAACAGAACAGAAAGTCAGAAATAGGCTCACATAAGTATATTCAACTGATCTTTGAAAAATGAGCAAATAGTACAATGGAGAAAAGAATCTCATCAGCAAATGGAGGTGGAACAACTGGACATGGAACATAAAACTGGATCTAGACACAAACAATCTTACCCTTTACAATAGTTAACTCAAAATAAATCATGGTCTTATTAAGCAAAAAACTATAAAACTCCTAGAAGAAAATACAAGAGGAAATCCAGAAGACTAGTTTTGGGGAAGACTTTTTAGATTAAAAAAGAAAAGTATGTTCCTTAAATAAATTTGGTAAGTTAAATATGACTAAAGTGAAAATTTTTGTTGTATGAATGATACTATCATGAATATAAAAAGGCACAGACTAGAAGAAAATATTTATAAATGACAACTTATAAAGGACTGTTGCTCAAGTTATATAAATAACTCTTAAAACTTAACAATAAGAAAATAAGCAATCTAAATTTAAAAAAAATTCACCAAAGACCTTAACAAACATCTTACCAAGGAAAATGTCAGATGGCGAATAAATGTATGAGAAACCGCTCCCCACCCTACGTTAGTATAGACAAGCATATTAAAACACTGGTGAGATTCCACTACTTTCTTAGTGGGAAAGTCCTAATGCAGAATCCTAACAAAGTCAAACCAGATGTTGGCGGAGGTTTAAAGCAAGAGGAGCTCCCACTCACTGCTGGGAGAATGCAAATAGTACAGATGCTTTTGGAAGAGTTTCTCATAAAACTACTTTCCCCACATAATCCAGCACACCTGCTCCTTGGAATTTAGCTCAAGTGAGTTGAAAACATGTCCGTACAAAAACTTGCACACAGATATTTAAGGGAACTCTATGCATGACTGCCAAAACTTGTAAGCAAACAACGTATTTTTTAGTAGGTGGATGGATAAAATGTGGTACAACCAGAGAAGGGAGTATTATTTAGTGGTAAAAAGAAATGAGCTTTCAGGCCATGAAAAGACAGGCCTGGACCTTCAATACATATTACTGCGTGGAAGAAGCCATTTTCAGAACTCTGAAAATGTTATATATTGTGTGATTTCAACTATATAACGTTCCAGTAAAAGAAACAAAAAATCCTCAGACAGTTCAAATATTAGTGGTTGCCAGGGATAGGTGGAGGAGGGACGAAGAGGCAAAGTACAGGGAAATTTGGGGGCAGTGAAACTACTTTGTGTGTTAACATAATGGTACATACATTTTCTTAGAAATTGTCCCAGCACATAGAATATGTAACACTGGGTGGGGGACTTAACATAAATTATGGGCTTTGGATGATTTACAGCAACATAGGTTCACTGATTGTAAGAAACCTACCACTCTGCAGAGGCATGGTGAAATGGGAGAGGCTGTGCATGTATAGGAGTGAAGGTTATATGAGAAATCTCTGTATCTTCTGCTATAAATTTGAAACTGTTCTAAAAAATAAAGTCCACTTGGGCCAGAGATTTAGCTCAGTGACACTCCTATCTCGCAAGCACAGGATCAAAGTTTGATCCCTGGTACTGCAAAAAAATAAAAAAATAAAAAATAAAGAAAGTCCACTTAACAAGGTGAATTTAGCAGCATGTGCATTTATGACATAATTGGAAAATTTTCTTGTTCAAACTAGCCACATAGTAAGGAGCACTCCTCTGTGGTTGTACTGATGTCTTTGACAAGGAACTTCCAAGGACAGGGTTCTGGAGAGCAGATGGGGCTCACTTAACCAGGAGAAGTCAAGCCAAACAAGCCAGGATTCCTCAAAGACTGTTTCTAAGGGCCTGCTACCATCTGTCTGGATGAGGCCTGTGAAGAAGAGATTTTTGCAGTAACATGGCTATAAGATTCTCATTTATATGATAAAGGACTCCATTGTTCCCAGATTGATGAAAGGCTACATCAGCCACCTTGAATCACTAAAAAGAAGTCTCTCAGTGTTTTTTTTTAAAACACAGGACCATGAATAGAAGCTTGAAAATTTCAACCAGATGGACAAAGATAGTAAGGGCATAACAGGAAATGGCATAAAATAAAAAAGGTGAATTGCTTCACACAAACACAGTCTCCCTTCCAGAGCCTTCTGTTTGAAAAGTGTGATTGTGCAGGTAGATCAAGTGCAGAATATTCTAAGTCAGAGATACTTCTTGAAGCTTAAATGAGATTTTTAAAAACTTCAATCATTTTACTATAGTCACCTTCATGATTTTATCCTTTTTCCATACCATCATGGTTGTTGCTTAATTTTTTAATAGACTCAAACAATCCACTGAATAGATTTAGATGAGTGTGGTGGTGCACACTGGTAATCCCACTATTCTGGAAGACTCAGACAGGAAGACTGCAAGTTGGAGCTAAGCTTAGGCAATTTAGTGACTTATGGAGACCGTATCTCAAAAAACAAACAGACAAAACAAATCAAAACAAAAAAAAACCCCAAACAGGCCAAGGACATAGCTCAGTGCAAAGTCCTCACATTTATTTCTCAGTAATGTAAGAAAAAAAGAAGATCTGGCCTTATCCTTAGAGATAACATCCATGGAATCATGAGATTACATATTGGTTGTGTATATTTCAATATGCATAAATGTTAAAACTAAAAAATGTGGTCTTCCACCTTACTATGGATATGCATTACATAATGAAAAAGGTACTGGTCTTTTGGAGACAAAAAATGGAAACTGCAACTACAATAGAGAGGAAATATTTAAGGCTTACTTTTTTGAACAGTCTTATAGACTATAAATGAAGCCAGGTTTAAGATGATTTGAATAAATATCTGGAGGTCAGATCTACAGTAACATGTTCAGTTAGTATTCAAGCTATTTACTTGGCTTCCTGACATCAGAGCCCATGCAGACAGAGTTCTGCATAGTAGGATCTGAATACAGGCTGAGCACCAACTCATACGGATTTTTGCTCTGACTCGACATCACTTTATTTGGTTTTGTCTCCTTAAACAACTTCCAATCCAGCTATTTCTCTGGGCTGGTAGTCATCTTTTTTTTTTTTTTTTCCCATTTGGAAATCCCACTGCTGGATGTCTAATGTACTCCACTTGGTCCAGATAACTACCTACTCTCTCCAGCACCTGAGTAGTCTTGGTCTCACCATGTAAACTGTGTCCTTCTTATGAATAAGTTGTATTTCTTTATAAACCTCTTAATGAAAGATGTTGTGCTGAAGTTGTTAGTTTGTTGATTGATCGATGGATTGATTGGGTAGTGGTGGCACTAAGGACCAAACCTAGGCCCATTGTTCTGAGATATATAATATACCCCCAGCCTTTTCTGTATTCTGAGACAGTCTTATTAAGTCACACAAAGTTGTCCAGACTGGGCTACAACTTGTTATCCTCCTGCCTCAGCCTTCCAGTGTGCTGTAAAGGTCATGGTTTAATTAAATAAAATGTTATCTCAGAACGCATGGATAAAAAGAGGTGTATCCATCACAACTATACCACCTCTAAGAACATAGATAAGTCACTAAAACTTGTCATGTAAGTAGAACAACTACACCTAAAAGATTTTGCACCCTGATGACCTCCTACTTGTCTTCAATTCTCCCTCCACTTCAAAGTAACAGAAACTGGAAACCACAGACAAGCAACATGGCGGTGGTTCATACCAAAAACAGCACCATCATTCAAAGCAGATCACTCAAAGGAACGGCTTTGTCCTATGGGTTGGTGAGTCAATGAATGTACATGTTATTTAAGTTGAAATATGTAAAGTACGTCCTTTTAAAAAATAGTGTGTCTACTGTAATCAGTTTAAGAATGTACTGGCCAACCCCTAGCCCATGAGGTTTCCTACAGGAACATGTAATCGTTATTTTTATCAGTCAGTTTGAAATATTGTTAACTGTGCGTACCTTGGCCCTGGTTTGTCTCACGGGGTGTTAACCCCCGAAGTACTGAGCCTCCGTCTTAGCCATCTGTGGTGGTGCTGTGGAACACAAAGCCTTGCAGCAAGTGATCAGTGTTCTTAGAATTGAACTGCACTACTTCCCACTCATTTGGTTCCTTCAAGATGTATTTCCCACTTGGAACCTGAGTCATTTTTGCTGATCAACAAATAATTCAATGTGCTTGGGACAAAGGAATTCCTTTTATCAGCTATGAGCTCTTTTCGGATTGGCTGGTAAGAGGAGAAGACATATGGCAGCCCAAGTTTGACTGAAGTATGGCTCCACCAATTAAGTACTTCACACTAGAATATTCCACAAATGCTATAGGATAGTGAAATAATTCATCACCTATATTTAAAGTTGAATTTACTGATATTTTATGGTATTAGATATTATTTCTATTAACATTTTATGCTGAAATTACAGAATGATTCGTGAGTACTGAATTTTTGATTGCTTTTACACTTGCTGGGACACTATTAAACTTGATTTACGTTAATAGCACTGTAAGAAGATATTAACAATGAAATTTCCAAAAGCACTTAGCATCTCATAATTGGAGTTAAATGACAAAAAAAATGAGGAGATAATAAAGTAAAGAGAGAAAAGGAGAGAGAAAGTTTTGACAATACTCTTTTTAACCTGTGGTTCTTAATAAGATTTTTGCAGGATTGTTTTAGGTTAGGATAGAATCAAGTCTCTGATCAGGAGAGAAGACACTGATTTATGAAAGGAATTTTACAGTATGGAAGAAAGGCATGGCTGCAGGTAGAGAATGTACAGAATTTACTACTTCTAGGAGAGAAAATTTTCTGATTTCTGGAGTAGAGAAGAAACTTCACTTATCACATTTTCCTCCTTCCTTGGTGACTCAAACATAATCTAATTTTTTTTTTTTCTTTTTGAGACAGGGTCTTGCTTTGTAGTTCAGGCTGGCCCTGAGCTCACTATGGTGCCCAGGCAAGCCGCTGTGAACTCAGCAATCCTCTTGTCTCTGCCTCCCAAGTGCTCATAATCTAATTTTTTAAAATGAAAAATATATTTAGTCATAGCTGTTGGATTATAGAGAGTTTCACATTTAAAACCAGGAGATCAAAACTAAGACAATAACAATAATGGCAATTATTTAACAAATTTTATTGAGCCCTCATGTGTAGGTGCTGTGCTAAGCGACTGATATATATATATAACCTAATCTCTACAACATCCCTATGCTTTCATACTATTAGTACCTAGCCAAGCAAAGTGAGAATCAGAGAAGTTCAGAGACTGTGGCAAGCAGTGGCGTCAGGGCTTGGGCCCAGGCAGTCTGGCTCTTGGATGCATCTTCCAACAATTATGCTTTTCTGGGCATAGCGACTAAATTACAGGTAACCTGGATGATGTCAGGGCCACATTATCTATGGCTTTCATGGCCCCTGTATGTTTTTCCTTACAAGGGCCTCTCCCTTCCTATAAAAGTTAAAGACATATTTTATGGCTGTGTTAGTATAAAGATGAGTATTAACAATAACATTACTCTTATAAGTTAAAACTTAAAACTTTTTTTGACCCAAAGGTTTACTTTTTTAAATGATTTGAAAAGAAATTAAAATACTTCCCTGGGCTCCTAAAAGTGTGTGGGCCTAGGCATCAAGTCCACTGAGCCTACCAGCAAGGTGAGCCTTGGTTAACGTGCAATGCAAAGTCAGGACTAGAACACAAATTCATGCATCTCATTTCTGATTACAACAGAGTCCTTGAAAATAATAAAAGGAATCAGGTACTTTTCATCTCATCTATTTATCTTCCTTCCTTCTTCTTTTTAAAAATGATACCACAGTCTGGGTCCTTGCCCTCTCCTGACAACTCCAGGCTTCAGTGAGTTACGATCTTCCCCATGTATCTACAAAGAGCTAGTTCCAGGAGCTCCTCAAATATCCAAATCCAGATGCTCAGGTCTTTTATATACAATGGTAGAGCTGCTTGCATATAACATATATACATCCTCCCGTACATTTAAATCATCTCTAGCTCACTTATAATAGCATTTCAGTGTAGATTCTATGTAAATTGTTGGGAGACAGCATTGTTTAGAGAATAATGGCTTAAATGTCTGTATATATTCAGTACAGATGCAAAGTATTTTTTGAAATAGTTTTAATCTGAAGTTAGGTGAATCCAGGGATATGAGGCCTTTGGATTTAAAGGGCTGACTGTACTTCTAAACCTTTAGTTAAGAACAAACACACAAACAAACACCAAAAACTTGGATGGTAAAATGATAATACTGCCTGAAAAGTAACAGATTATTACAAATGTTAGTGTTACCAGGCGCAAATCTGCTGCTAAATTAGGGTCTTGACCTGGAACACAGTTTGGGGAATGATTTTTCTGGAAACACACAGAAAACCAAGCCCCACCACACAGCCCTCCTGGCTCATAGAAACAAGCTCGGGTTTCTGTCACAGACATAAATGCAATTCATTCATTCAAGTCTTTGTTCAGGCCAGTGATGCTTTATTGCACTCCTTTTTCTTTTGGAGCTAAAACAGTATGGGTTACTCTGAGAGGGTCTGAATTTTAAGTTTTAAGATTCAGACTTAAATATATTTTGGATAAAAGCAATGAGGGGAAAAATCATTTTTATTTCTCAATTGCTTCTTGACTCCCTAGCTGGACACAGGAGAAACCAAAAAGTGCACAACTGCAATGCATCTTAGAGTGAATATCTGTTTTATTTATGTTAAAGTAACCTCAAGTTACCTCTGGTTGACCAGGACCAGTTGCAAGTAGATCTCTCAGTGGTAGATATCACAGACTGAGATTAATGTGTACTCTATCTAAAATGCCACTTTACTAAAGACATTTTAAAAGGGAGTAGAAATGTATAGTTCTATTAAATAAGAAAAATACTCCAGGATTCTAAGGTAGAATATTGTCTTTGTAATTTTTAACACATTTAAAATCACATGGTTTTACCGAGTTACTTCTTTAGTTCACTCTTTTAAAACAGAGGGACAGAGAGCCAAATATATAGCATTTATAGCTTTCATTTGGAAAATGGGCAAAATTGAATCTGAAAAACGACTGAGAACGTGAATCTGGAATTCTGTTAAGATCACAGTTAACAAAAGGCACCACATGAAAAGGGATTGGTAGCTGATCAGCAAATGATACGTGATTGAATGGCTAGATACATGAATAGATTAATGAATAGATAGAGAAAGAGATGGGTAATACAGATGAATGAATTAATAGAGACACAAATGGATAGACAAGTAGATGACAGATAATAGGAAGATATTCATAGATCAATACATGGTTAGAAAATGGATACTGAGATGCACATGGGCGAATAGACAGCCAGGAAGCAGAATAAATAGTTGATACATAAATGAATGCAGCTAAATGAGTGGATAGACGGATGCTAGAGACTGATGAGCACAAGAGGAAATTTGGATTCAAATTACAGACAGACACAAGACACGACAGTATCATGGCTGTAACCAACCGGAGTGGAGTACCAAGGAGGAGAATGACATTTCTCATCATGGAGATGTTAAGACCCTTTAATTATCGGGGGGCACACAGAGCCACAAAATTAAGAGCCTGGAAATTTACAATAAATGCTCCAAGGATATGAAAAACTACACAAGTGGGTCAACATCAGGCCATTTCTGAATTCCCCATGAGGTTCAGTTCTAGCCCACTTAGCCCCTCGGACCCCTCTGGAACCACGCGTGGAGGCAGCGAGAGAAGCTGACGGCGACTTCCCACGGCGCTCCCTCTGCTTCCCCGACGATGCAAAAACGGCGTCCTGCTTGGCCCCTTCTTGAATCCGGATAGGCACGGGTCCTGTCGCGGCTAGACCTCCTCGGGAAGACCCGCCGCTGCCATTAACCCACTTCGCGGGCAGAATTTATATGGTATCGGCCGAATTTATGAGTTCGGGCTGCTGTGGCGAGTCAGGCACCTCGGCCTGTGTAACACGCAGTCCCTTACTAACTGGATGGCTAGAACCGTACAGAGGCCAGAAAGGGGGGCCCCCACCCCCAAGTGCTCCTGCTGCTGCCGCTGGCTAAAGCGGACAGCTCCTTCCAGGACAGGACACACGGGAAGGCAATCCTCAGTCTTACAGAGGCCTCACCCTAGGTGGCGGTCCAGAGGGGACACACCCCTTCTGTCTCCAGGCCAGGGAGAGACCGAAGGGCAGGGAGGGCAGGGCCATCCTCGCGACACTGTGTAACCAGATTACAAAAGCGGAGAGAACAGGAAGAGAAGAGAGGGTCGGAGGCCGTGGGCGGGAGGGCGGCCCCCGCCTGTGGCCAAGACAGCTGGAAGGCTTTCCCGAGGGGAGCACTGCCGGCTCGCTGTGGGGCTGACTGTGGGAGCCGAGAGGAACGTGCCTCAGAAAGCCACGCTCACGGACTTCTGTGCCCCCTGCCCTGAAGACGACAGGGCAAAGGGGACGCGGCAGACTCCACTCAGAGCGTGCTGGGTGCGGTTCAGGGCCCCGCTGGCCAGGTGGAAGCTGCGCGGACGGGAAGGAGGACGGGGAGCGAGACCTCTGAGCTGCGGGAAAAGCGCCAGGCGAAGGCAGCTGAGGGCTCCATCTGTGCCAGCTTCCCCGCGCCCGGACGGGCACGGGCTTAAAGTCAGTGCGCGCTCGCCGGCCCGCACGCCTGTCCCCCGTGGCTCAGCGGTTCGTTCCCGCAGAAAGCACGCAGAGCCTCTCCCGGGGCGCCGGCTAGGTGCCCCCACTTGCGTGTCTGAGTCCCTACCACTTCTGGCCAAGGAACCGGTCCCTGAGACTTGCGTCCCCCAAGCCGCGCGCCCCGCAGTCCTCGCTGCATTCTTTTCTCCTCTCCTGTGTTCTCTCCTCTCTGTGATTACCACTTCTTCCCCCGGATTTCTCCAGGAGCCCCCACGTCGGCTCCACAGCCCTGCCTCCGAGGTAAATCCTTAGCCCCATGAGTAGGAAGCGAGCCCCTTTTGCACACAACAAAGACTTCTATTTTTTTCCCCCTATCTTTTGGGCGACACGATAAAAAATAACCCTGTATTTATGCAAATTGCAAAGTAGCGTGTGATAATGAAAACAAAACAGTGCTGGCCCGCAGCCAAGACATGGCGCTGACGGGGGCTCCCGACCATTTGGCTCTTGATTCTTCGGGGAAGCAGCTGTGGGGAGAGGAGAAGACGGGCGCCCTCCTCACGCGCGCCCTCGTCCATCCGCACGCATTCCCGGCGTCGCCTCGGAGCCGGCAGAACTTGGGGACCCACGCGCGGTCCTGCCTCCTCCCGCGCCCGGCACTGCAGCGTCGTCCCCCACGAGCCTCCCTGCCCCCTGCTCCTGATTCCCTTTCAGGAATTTACAAACATTTTCCTCGGATCAATATCCGTATTGATTATTCATTGTGAGCGAGTCGTGTGTCTTTGGTGATCCAGCTCGCAGAGGTAGCAGCCCACGGCTGCTGCAGGGGAAGAAAACTAACAGAAGGCGAGAGGGACCCAGCTCGGGCTGGGTCTGCGGCTGTCGGCTGCCGGCACCAGAGGGAGGAACAGAAGGCGCTTGCGGACGGACGGACGGAGGGCGGCCCGGTGGACGAGACCCAGCGAGCGCCAGCGGGAGAAGGGAAGCAGCGAGGGCTGGCCGGACCCCTGGCTCCCGGACCCTCGTCGCGACGGCTGCGAGGAAAGCCCCACCTCGGCTCTGCTGACGCCTGCAGAACGCAGTGGACTTCCTCTGCTCGGGGATGGAGAGGTGACTCACAGTTTCGGTATCTCCTACGTAAGCGCTTTGGGGGATCCCCTGGCACGCTGACAGCGAGGAGGAAGGCAGCGGCCGCGAGGGAAAACACGGGTCCTTCCAACCGCCTCGCCGAGGACGTGCAGTCGCTCGGTGCGACTGGAACGGCTCGCGGCTCTCTGATGGCACGCGGAGGGAGAATAATTAAAAAGGCCAGCATCACTTACTAAGTGAGTAAACACAAAGCCCTTCCAAACGTGCTCTCCAGCTAATGAGAAGCTGTAATTTCTTATACTTCAAGGCAAAACAAGACAGTGACGGGGCGCGGCGGAGCGCGTGTTTGCGTGCCTATGGGGGTGGGAGGTGGTGGTTGGTGGTGGAGATAAACCGACTAATTGTTGGCAATGTTTAAAAAAGGGATTACTGGAAAAGACAGTGAAATGATGACAGAAAACATCTTGGACCAGAGCCAAAAAAAAAAAAAAAAAAAAGAGGCAAATCAAGTCTGCAGCTCAGAGAAAACACCCATCGCTGCGTGGGGAGGCTCTGCTGGGAACTGCCCGGAGCTCCTCAGCAGAACGTGGAATATTATGTGGGCACAAGGGGCAGCGCTGGAGCACCGCACTGTCCCGGGGAAGGGGGCCAGCGTGCCAGCCCACACGTCATAGCATACGTTGATTAAAAAAAACAAAAACAAACCCAAGCCCCTGAACCAACCAAACCAAAACAATAGCAACCAACCTGTCCTTTCCTTTTAATTGGAGCCTTCTGCTCGCTTGAAATTGCTTCCCGGTGTATTCAAGCCACCCCTAAATGTGCCTTCTGATACTGGGAGCTGCTGATTCTCTCTCTGTCTCCAGGAAGCTGCCGCAATGTTACAGAAATAGGCTGGAGAGAGGAGGTTAAGGAAATTCAGATTTCCATTGGCTGGGCTTCTGGTAAATGTGCCGGGCAATCGTCTTTGCCGTTTGGACAGTGTTTGGGATCCCTCTCCGGCTGCACCCAGCCGTGGCTTGGTGAGTCCAAGACTACCCACGAATAGGACTCTTTTGATCCAGTTCCAAACGCACAGGACAAAGTGGAGACTCAGAGGAAGAGGATGAACTGGATTTTCCTTCTTTCTGGGTGTTCAGCGACCTGAGCCGTATGATTCTCTTGCTCAGGAATGGAACTGGGGCTCTTTTAGGATTTCTGGGACTGGAGGGTCAAATAGATCAGCTATCTTTCTTACCTTTCATCTGAACGAGTTTTTATCTTCACGTTGCTTCCTTAGTTTGGACTCCCTAATACATTCCAAGTGTCCTGAGCAGGAATTTGTCCTGCGGAAGCAAGGCGGGGAGACCCAGAGGAGGGGGGCTACGCCAGATGTGCGTGACTCGGGCGCCTCACACTGCAGGTGGCAGCGTTCACGGAGCCCTACGTCTGGAGTGTTTGCGTGTGCGTGTGTTGGCATGATGTGGAGTGTGTGCCTGCGTGTGCGTGGCGCTGTGTCCGTGTGTCTCTCCGAGAGGGAGCGAAAGAGTGGAGTCGGCGCAGACGGAATGTTTGGGTATTTGTGTAATTCATGCAGAGCATGTTCAGTGCTGCAAGGCAGACAGCCACCCATCCCTGGACTCTGCGGCTCTGGAGGGCCTGTACAGACCTGATCTGAATGTTAAATGCAGGAGACGAAATTAGCATACTAACCAAGGATGTCAGCCCCTCCCTGCAATCAGTAAATGGCCGGTCTCTTCTCCTAAAGCCGGCACAGCCATGCGCACCAGCCACTTAACTGCGTCCTTTGCCAGATCCTTTTTTGTGTTTGTTTTTTTGTTTTTGTTTTTTGATGAAAGACTGGAAATTCATTAATGAGGAGGGAAGGAAGGGTTTCAAGGACTGTAATGAAAACAAATGATCCTCTTTAAGCCCTATGACGGCCAAAACGGGTGGGGGGGGGCTGCTTTCTGCTCTGAGACTGGAGAATAGGAAATTCCACAGACAACAGACCACTTGACAGGAGCCAAAGAATGCACTGCTTGGGAATATTTCTCCTATGCGGCACAGGCTGGCCATGACCAGTAGGTCTGTGTTAATAAACCTAGAATGAGTTTTATTTTCCTAACTCTGAAAGAGAAGTGTGGTCTACCAGATGTCTTTCCATTCAAGCACAGGTTATCAGTTTCTTAACCCTGTGAGGGTAGGAAGGGCATTGTGGAATCTTTTGATCAACTGCCTCTGCCTTTAAAGTAATAAAATATCTTTGTTTTGGGGCTATGCAGCAGGCCTTTTGCAAAGGCAGTAGATCTACTTGTTTTTATCTCTATCATACGAGCAAGCACACAGTGTAACAGATTTGGCTTCTATTTCTGCACAGTCCCTTCCTGAGGTGGGTAGCACATCACCTAAATGCTGAGAGCCAAGCACTGTACCTGAAATAGTTGAGCTAGTGAAATTTTACTTGCGTTTTCTTTATTTTAACCACTTCATGCTCAGAAACAACTGCTTCCCTTTTGTTATGCTTTACTGGCTTATTTCTAAATCAGGGGTTAGATTCTGGGAATTCTCGGGGACCTGTGGGAACCAGCTTGAGGAGACTGCAGAAGAGGAGGGGGGCTCTGCTCAGCGAGTGTTTGGGAGAATAGGAACCCTCCTTTGTGTTGTCTGAGCTGCTAATGTTTCAAGATGTGCTGGACACATCTTTATTTAAATATAAAACATCAATTTGTAAAAAAATCTATGGGTTAAATAAAATATATCTGCAAAGATAGTCTTGACCTACAACATGCCAGTTCACAATCTTTGTTTTAATTTACATTATCCAGCATGGGTGTTTTTATATGGCATTAATTAAAAATACAGATGTTGCATTTAAACAACATGATAAGCATCATGGAGGTGCACATTTCATTGGGCTGGGAGGGAAAGATGAATTAAAATAACAAAACGGATATCTGCAAGGCCCGTTTGTCATGACACTGCTCTCTTAGCAGCTATGGTGTCACACCATCTTTTTCTAGGATGGTGACCTCCACGAAGATTTCTTTCCAAAGAGTTATAACAGGGAAGAGTGAATATCTGGAAAGAAACATGTATGCCCAGTTTCCATGCTTATCTCTATCTTTTGTAAAAATGATTAGCAACTGGGATTATTTTAATTTTGTTTCCTTCTGTTTCATAAAATGTCTTTTTCTGCAACCACAGAGCTCTTCCTCTTGAGAAGTGGTGAGAGGAAAAGGTAGAAGATATCCTGCGTGCAGAAAACGGCAGTCCAGCCCGTGACAGAGGGCAGCAAGAAGGCCCCTCTTCTCACATGGCCACATCTCCTAGCCCTATGCCTTTCAACTGTCCAAGGTGCTCTTCACACACACTATCCTGTTCCATTCTCACTGCAGGCAGTGATAGGGAGGACACAGATAGTGTTTGCCTTATTTTGCAGACAAGAACACCCAGTCCTGCCTAAGGTGAGCAGCTAGTGAGAAGCCATAGGTGGTCTGGATCTTAATCTAATGCCATTTTGTTATTCTCCATAGGTCCTCGTCAAAGATATCCTCTTCAGAATCCTCACCCAAAGCCTCCTTCACTCCTGACTCTGGTTTGTGCCCAGTACTTCCTCTCTACGAGGTTCCCATCGCGTGGCCTGTCCCATGTGTAGGCTGTATAATTTGAAGATGCTCCTACCTCCTGGAAGCAGCTGAGTGTGCAGCTAGTTAGGCTGCATATGCCAGTGTAGATGCTCTCCTTACCTCTCCATCCTCCTCCGCTTGCTCCCTTGATAATCAACATTACCCACATGCTGTCTCCATTTACTGCTTCCCTCCCCATTGTATTTCCACCCCATTCAATCTGCTTTCATTCTTACTTCCCCACTAAAAATTCTCCAGATCAGGGACAATTAAACTGTGCCTTCCTTCCCTGTATCGCTGTTTTCCAGATCATCCTCCCCTCCACAAATCTCATCTCCTTTGCCTCACCTTCTTTTCTTGGTACTTGTCCTCAGGCTTCGTCTCAGACCTGTCTTCCCTTTTAAAATCTTGAAAGTATTAGTGTTTCTGCACAGGATTTCTGGGACTGTCTTCCATTCTCAACTGTACACGTGGTGCTTTGTGTAACGCAAGCCACTGGCTTCACGGATCACGTAGATATCCATCAGCAAGTCATCGCCGCTACACGAACTGCTCTTCTGAACTCAACCCTGGTGTGTGTGTTCACTGGATGATGAGTTAGATGCTGCTGGAAGTGCCATACCGTCAGCCCCCAGAGCCTATGATTTGAAGGTGACCTCAGCAAAATGACAGATGACTCTCATTAGGTGTCTATATCTAGATGCAGAGGGTTATACATGACCTGTGTTCCTGCTTCTCCTCTCTTGCTTTACATATCTGGTAGCATTCCAATAGCTTAACTCTTGTTCTTATTCTCAGAGATGCCTGACCCCAGGAAGGATGTATCTACTACTTTCTTTTGTCCATAGTGCAGATGTGATAGCTCTGCTGGCCTCTGTGAGATCCTTCTGAGGATTCTACCTTCTGACTTGGCCTTCAAGGATACTCACAGTCTGATCCTGCCTCTCTCCAGCCTTCTTGTCATTCTTGCATTTTACACTCTATGCTCGGTTATGGAATGTCTGACAACTTTTTCTATGGCAGTAATGGGGAACCTTTTAGATCGCTCAGTGAAACAAACAGCCGGGTGCAGCACCCATGGCACAGTCTGCCACCATGGCTCTAGAGTTTTATAAAATGATCCCACTTCCAGGAATGTTCATCTCTAATGGCTTCATTTTTTTTTTTTTTTGACATAGGCTCTTACTATGTAGTCCAGATCAGTCTTGAACTTGCTATGCAGCCCAAGCTGGCCTTCCCCTTGCAATACTCCTGCTTTCACCTCCCAAATGATGGGATTAAAGGCGAGAGCTCTCAGGTCTAGTTTACTTGCATTATTTGGCTAATTCCTCTCCGCCTTCAACACTGTTTCAGCAAGAAGCAAGCCTCCTCTGAGCTCCGCCGTGTGTTCTGTGTGGCGGCAGGCCTTCCTCCCTTCCTTTTCCCACAGTTTTCATCCCACTTTTACGATGACTGAATTTTCCCATTTGAACTCAAAATGTTCAGAGGCAAAGACTATGCCTTTCATGCCAGTGTTCCTGGCACCCAGCAAAGTCCTCACATAAATTTGGTCCTTAATAAATTAACATTACTATTTTTATACTGAGTATCATAAATACTGTTTTCTCAGGTGTAAGATCACAAGGTCCCCAAAATAACCAAGCTGAGGGAAATAGAGCAATCCATTTCCCACTGAGAAAAAGGGATTTCCTATGGTGCACTTCTCACCTACATCAGAATTCTGACTTCTGTCCGGAGAGAGACAAGCACTAGGGTGGTCTCTAGGTGTCTGCTGATGCAGGAGGAACTTTGGAGTTAATTAGCAGCTCTGGCTAAAGCTGAACTTCCTTTGTGGAATTTTTGGGAGGAAACACAAAATTAACAGTTCAAGGTTGCTATTAGAAAAATGGCCTGTTTCCCTTATGTTATGCCGCTGGGAACTTGTTCTCCTCCCTGCCAATTCTAAGGCGTTTCTCCTTGTTTCCTTTTGATCTGGGAACACTTGCTACCTCAAGATGGGTCATTTCCACAACAGTGGACTATCCTGAGGGCAAGGACAGCTCCTTTACCCATCTTACCAGGAGGTGACCTGGGTGCTCACTGATTACCCAGAGGAACTGAATATTAGGGAAAATCTGTCCATCACAGCACAGGGATTTACATGGTTTGGAAAGTTCTCATCTTTCATGAAGTGGAAATGGCTTGAGCTCAGTAGTGTCATATCTCCCTGGCAGTCCCAGGAATATTTCAAGGCATTATTAGGAATCATTATACTTGGAAGTATATTGATTTTTATTTTGGCATTAGTTATGCTTTATAAAGTTGGTATAGACACCAAACTAGTGAATACAGAGCCACTGTTCCTAGAGGAAATAGAGGCCTAGGTTCCCACAAGCCTCTTAACATTTTCCTCAACTGATCAATACTCAGTCTTGTTTTATGTGTGTTTCTATTTAAAGACTCCTTTTTAAGTATATGTTGTTACCTTTTTAACATTGAACTCATGGTCAACAACACTATAACTCAAAGTTGAAGAAAGTGTATATATAACACATATTTTTTTTTGTAAGGCACATCAGGGCAGTCTGCTATTTAGAAACACAGTGTTGTGTGCTTAGGTGGCATCTTAAATGATAAAATCACCATCCCAAAGCACAAAATGTGAAAAATGTGGCCTTGTGGAAGGAACACTTGTTTATAGGATGAGAGGGAGTATCACCTTATCTGACCTCAGCTGGGAGCATGCATTTTGGATGAGACAAAGTTTTCTCCACTCTGCACATGTTAATGAATAACCACAGAAGTGTCACAAGTACTGACTTTGGAGTTACAACTAAATTTCATGAGAAGGCAACTTCACAGGTATTGAATATGGAAATCATAAGGATTGAGTGTACTACCCGAATATATCACTTCCAAACACAGACTATGACAATCATGTTCATAGGATGAATTTGAGGTCCATTCTTTAATCTGTACAAAATGTCTACTTTTTGAGAATTTGTGAGGTAACCACCACTCATTGGAAGTTATCTGTTGGATAAAGGCACGACATATTTGTTTTTTCTCCAAGAAATACAACTGTTTTGCTGCCATGACATGTGAAGGCTGGGTGATAAGTTAGGTGTTGCGGAAGCTGGAAGAAGCTCTGCACTGTTAGAGCCTATGATTCAAAGGCTACCTCAGCAGAATTAGAGATGACTCACCCCAGGCGTGTGTGTCCAGATATGGAGGATTGTACACGACTGCTACACAAAGTCATTCTTTCGAGCTAAATCTTGCCCTCTTTGAGTCATTTTTTTCACTTAACATTTCATGTTGTGAGCGGCTGCTATGAAATTCATATGTACTTTTTTATTATTATTGATCCTCATCTTGTTGCAAAGACTGGATGCAAAACTATAAAACAACAAGACACTGCCCTTTCATACAAACCAAAGGCACAGTGGCACACACAGGTTTTAGAAGACAGGAAAGAGGCTACTCAGGAAAGTAGAGTAGGCAGCGGGCTGGGGAATTATCCAAAGAACTGGACATTAATGGTTAGAAGAGGAGGCCTGGAGCTCATTATTCTGTCTCTCTTGAAGTACGTTTGGTTCCTAACTGGAATGAAGTTTCTGCTCTGTTATTTATTAGTGCTGTGATCCCAACAAAATCAGCTAACTTCTTTGAGAACTTTCCCCTCTTCTGTGAAATGAGACCAATCAATCAAGTTCTTGGAAAGACTTTCAGGATTGAATGACGTAATGATGTCAGGTGCTGAGATAATGTATGTCTAAGTCCAGCAGAAAATTCTATGGAAGCAGAGGTGGGTAATTGTTGCCTCTGGTAGAATATTTCAGATTCCTAAGTGACTGTCTGACTTCTGAGTCATGCATATTATGAAAACAGAGAAAATCCGAGGTAAAGAAAGAGACCTGCTCTGGGTCAACTTCCTCCTTGTGTAGAGGAAAAAAGAGGCCACACAAGATCCAGCCAATGGAGCGCCATATAAGTTAGGGTAGGATCAAAAAGAGCCCAGCTACTTCATGACTATAAAGTCCTGTGCACTTAGAATTCCCTTCCAGATCCTCCTTCCACAACTATTAACTGTCTGATATCTGCATGCCCACCTCACCAGCCAGGTAAACTCTGCTCAGTGGACCTCTATCACCACTGGCAGGATGACTCAGTGCTAATAGCTTCAGCCATATAGAACTTTTAAAAGTAGAATCCACTGAGCAGTTTCTTGATTATATATACACATAACTATGGACAGATAATATTCAGAACATATTGGACAAATCCAGAAGGATTACAGAAGAATGTTTATTGGCTTATTTTTGTGGTGTTAGATATTGAACTCAAGACCTTTGCACAAAGCTAAATTTTCAGCCATGAATAATTAAAAAAAAATTGAAGACAGGATCATACTGAGTTGCTAAGTTGCCAGGGCTTGGCTCAGACTTGCAATCCTTTTGCTTCAGCTTCTTTGAGGGTTGGGATCCTAGGTGTAGGGCTATTCTTTTTTAAAGGGATCAATTATCTCTACAGGTCTCTGTTGCAATTTACAAGGCTGTGTCTTAGAGGAGCCCAAATGGAAATGCTGCTGGATGTAGAACATCCTCCCCACAGCCTATAAGCAGTCATGCAGTAGAGGAACAAGAGAGCTATGCTGGACAAACTGAACTGAGGCTGCTTAAACTCCACCAAGCTCCCTGCTAGGAATATACCCAAAGGAATTTTAAAAATCACATTGGAGAGACAGATACACACCCTTGTTCATAGCAGCTCAGTTCATGATAGCCCAATCTTGGAAACAACCCAAATGCCCATCAATTGCAGAATGTATAAAGAAGATGTGTTTTTTTTAAAATGGACTATTACTCTGCCATAAAGAATGACAACTGATTCATTTATGTGCAAATGGAGACACCTGGAGGACACATTATTTGGTGAAATAAGTAGAACACAGATATGCAAATACCGGATATTTTCTTTGATAAAGAACCTGTAGAGGTAAAGGAGCTCTAGAATGTACAATAGTTTTTGTAGAATGGGAATATCCAAAAGGAATTTGGTGTGGGAACATAATGAGGGGAAGGAATAAATATGATTTGGAAAAAATAAGAGTATGTAGTGCCGGACGTGGTGGCTCATGCCTGTAATCCCAGTACTCCGGAGGCAGAGACAGGAGGATTGCTGAGTTCGAGGCTTGCCTAGGCTACATAGTGAGCTCAGGGCCAGCCTGAATTACAAAGCGAGACCCTGTCTCAAAAAAATAAATAAATAAAAGAGTATGTATATAGGGGGTGAGGAGGGGGTGGGTGGGCAGGGATGTGGGTAAAAATGAGAATTGACCTGTGTCACATATTGGTACAAATTCCCCAATGTTTTGTGTGATTGTGAGCTGTGCATATAGTGTACCAATAAAGTTTACTGAATAATGCAAAAAAAAAATTCCACCAAGCTTCTGCTGAGTGGAGAACAGGCTTCAACAGGGCTATTCTAAGGTGCCAGTGGTGCTATCATCAGTTTGGAGTTGTGGGGTGGTGAGTGAGAAAGGCAGTCCTGGGGGACCCGTGTAAGAAGTGGGTAGTGCCAAGGGATGATGGATCATGAGGTCTTTAGGCAAGAAGTTGTATTTGTAAGGACACTGGCACTAGCAAGTCAAGTTGTGATGTGCATTGTGAGTCCTGAGGCTGAAGCAGGGCTCAGAGTCTGGGCACAGGTAGAATGAGAGGGAAATCTGGTGTTCTGGAATCCAACCAAGAGAGCTGAGTGCTTCTAGGCCTGGGGAAATACCCAGCTTGGAGTGAAGCCCAAGGCTTTGGTTGGGCCCATCTTTGCTCAGCTGCATTAGGTTATCCAAGCAGGAATCAGGACTCACAGGTGGTTATCAGGCTTGGTGGGACTGGTGGACTTTCATCTGTCTTATCATACAGTCCTTGAGAAATATGTATATTTACCTCAGGTTTCTTAGGCACAAAGTGTTGGTGTGTATATATGCATGTAACATGTCTAGGTACATGTATACACATGTATGCCTACATGCATAATAGGTATATAGGCACACTATATATGTGTATGCATGTACACTGTGAATATAATGTGTTGCTGTGCATACATGGATACGTGCTTATGTTACTGGAATGTATACTGCATATACAATGTGTCTGTGTATATGTGGCATGTGTATACATGTATTCATGCATGTGTATTTAACATGTTTGTGTGCATATGTGTTGTGGATCAAGGGAAGCTGTAAGAGATGTCTTTACACTGTATAGACACTAGAATGGATTGTCACTTTTCTGTATCACAAGTGAGGTCAAAAATGGTACATTCCATCTTCGTGTAGAACGAAGTTTTCTAAAAATTAAAAACCATGTTTTATTCCAAAAGACTGAATAGGATGGTACTTTAAATATAATTCTAGTCATTTAAATTTAAGGCCCTGGAAAATGGTCCAATCTATGGTCCAAATCTGTTCCCTGGCCCAGAGCCCAAAGCATTTTCATTACATTGAGAATTGGATACAATTTCATTCACTTTAAGCATTTGTTGCTCAGGATTTTGTTCTTGAGGCAGGCTAACAAGTGTCAATGGCCATGTTGGCTTCAATTATGAGTATCCTGTCCCTGAGTGATCTATTTCAGGTGCATTATTGCCATTTAAAGATGGCCTTGTGCTTACAGTCATATTTTCAGTGACTGTAGGAGGAATAAAGAGATTTCTCCTACATGGATTTGTCTATAGTTACTGACTTGTTTGGAAAAAAGTCTAACTTATTTCCTTTGAAGCCATTTGGAAACAGAATTATCTTTACACTCTGCTCTTGCTTCCTTCATGGAGATATTGTCCAACTATACTGAAATTTCTTTAGGCTCAATGGTGTTTTCAATAAATGATACTAATATATAAGTAAAAAGAAAGATGATTCTCCAAAAAAATGGGCAAAAGACTTGTACAGAAAATCCCACTCAGCTGCAAGTCATGTATATTGTACATGCGTGATGCTTTTGTATATAATAGGTGCTCAAAGAATATTACACTGACACAAGTATATCTTTCACATTGCAAAATATTTCTGAAATAAAAAATTGTAAATTGTTAATTCTAGCTGTTCATCTTTTGGGTACATTGTGTTTATTTTAATCATAAAATGTATATAGCATAAAGTTTCACCTAGAAATTTTAAAAATACTTTTATACTAGTTAAATTTAAAAAATGTTAAATTTAAAAATCATCTAAATGTCCAGTTTCAATCCTTAATTTTAATGTCTTTGTCAGAATCTATTTTTTTATTCTAACTTTCATCTCCTTCTCCATCTCCAGTTTTAAGCTCTTCTTTCTTCCTGTAGTTTGCCATTTACTGTCTTTGACAGACCTTTGACTCATTTATAACCTGAGATACCTATCTTATCGCATATGTGTGTGTGGGGGAGATTTCTGGGTCAACAAGGCTTTCTTTTTTTCTTCATCTGGTTTCCTTTTATCCAGGAGTAGGAGCTGCTAGATTTAACTGTAGACAACTAAAACTAAAAAAGAGAAATCCTTTTATATGAGGAAATGATAGACTCTTCATTTCAGGATCTTCTGGGATCTAGCATAGGTCATCTAGAGTACCAAGATGATGGGGCTGAAGCCTTTGTGGAAGTACTCAGGACATTAATCCACTAGCTGGGTAGAAGTCCCAGGTTGGTCTCTCCTGCCGCAGAAGGAATAACAAAGATGTGGATGATGTCATGCCGTAAGCGTGAAAAAGTGATGATGATGGTGATCACCACAGCTAACACTGAATACTTAGGCACCACGTTTGGCTCCACATTTGCGTCTGCTGTGCCCATTAACTTACGTAGTCAACATAATGGCATAGATGTGGCTGGTCTGTTTTATAGACAAACTGAGGCTCAGAAAAGTAAAATGTGTGTCCAAGGCTACGACATTTGGATCCAGGCGGGGTAATCCTGCTCTTAGTCATTACACCATAACCTGTGTTTAAGAGTAGGACATCCCCCCTCCATGCTTTGCTTCTTTACCCTTCTGGGGAGACAATTACTCCAAGCGGAGCCAGAGAGCAGTAGGTTAGGAATGGAGTGAAACAGACCCACATCCCTCATCTTTACTTCAGTGATGGCTCAGAACACACCTAGGAACATGAGCCAGTCAGTAATTACAGCTAAAAGAAAAACACTTAGAAAAAACATGTCAGAGTAGCTTGGAGGAGATTCTTTTTAGCTGCTGGGCAGAAAAGAGTTGAGTGTACAGTGTAGAGCCATCAAAAGTTTTCAGCACAAAGTGGACATAAATGAAAACTTCACTTTTAGGAAAATAAAATGACCGCCATTGAGTATGGTGGTCTGGAAGGGAGTGAAGGGAACAGCACCTAGAGGACCCCCAGGGCAAGGCATGAGGGCTGGGGTCGAGCGGCGGCCCTGGGGACAGAGGCTGGCAGAATGCCAGAGAGGAGAAGGACAGCCAGGGCAATGGGCACGAGTCACACTGACTGCACGGTACAGGCTGAATGGCCGACAGACTGAGGCGTCCCACTGACACAAACCAAAAGCTGGACAAGAGCGTATGTGTGGGGCCGGGGTCCAGGCTCAGAATACCACTCTCTAGAAATAGTGCTGGGACACTGTCTGAGAACTTAGAAGGGAAGTCAGAGTTGGGAGCAAGAGGCCCTGCCACACGCAAGGCGTCACAGGCAGGAGAACGAGTGAGAATGTTAAGGGAGAGAACGTGTGGCCAAATCCACACTGGGGGTGACAGACGCAGTACTAAGGAGCCAGAGAAGATAAGGGGAGAGAGACGGGTGGGGAGCCAAGGGCAGCATGGCCTAGAAGCTGAAGGAGAGCAGGATGTGGAGAACGAGGCGAGCACAGGAGATAGGATGCGAGATCATGGAGGATGAGACCTGAGGGGACCGTGAGGGAGCGGCAGCAGTAGCCGGAGAAAAGGGCGGGAAGGGCCGGTGATGGGTGCGGCAGGGGAGGAACCAGCAAGGGCAGAGAAGTGTGTCAAACAGTGTGATGAACAGGGATGAGAGATGCCAAAGGACAGCTCCAAGGGGCAGAGGGACACAGAGAAAGGTTAGCTTTTATAAAGGAGCCGATGCTCAGAAACCAAGACAGGGAGCCCAGTGGAGGAGAGAAGGGAAGCGCATGAACGGAAAAGGAATAACCAGTGTGGCTGGCTGGAGGCAACTGGGAGCAGCGGGGCGGGGGGACTGATCTCCAGCGCTCCACAGAGGAAGGAGGGGAGGAGACAGCTGCAGACATGCAGGGGAGCTGCGGGTCGCAGGAGGCCAGGGCTTCTCTGGGAAACGGCCAGAGGGGATACAGTGTGGAAGTGTGAAGAGAGGAGCACAAGGTCGCAACAAGCGCGAGAGCAGCGTGCCAGGACCAAGAGGAGGCCAAGAGAAGTGCATGGAGGAGCGGCGCGGGCCCTCACATGGGACCACACACATACGGTCGACCAGCTGGCTTGGGTCAGTGACTTTCTTTATGCTGCACTAGCTAGGCAGGGAGTGGACACGTGGAGAAAGCGGAAGACAGAATTCACTCCAGTTTGTGAGCTGTAATATGGGGTCAACAGAGGAACAAGAGGTTAAAGTCGCCGATGGATTGGTTGAGAAGTGAAAAGACTGAAAAATGCCCCACATGGTGGATTTGGAGGTGTTCTCTTCAGATCCCTCTTAAGACAACCTACTGTGGAAGCAGAACTGTCTGGCAGCTCCCAGTTGTCTTTGCACCTCTGGACTCACGCAGGATCTGTTCCAGGCCAGGATGCTGCACCTGGTGACTGAGCTGTTGCACCCCCACTCCACCATGGGTCTTCTCTACCAGCTAACTTTTGTTCAGGGACTCTGTATTTCGTGGCTGGAGTCTCTCTCATTGCATGTGGTCGGAGGCTCTTCCTTCTCTAATCCTTCCTTCCCCGGCTCCTTTTCTTCGGTGTTAGAATTGCGTGGCACTTTGTAAGGCATTCCTGTTCCCTCTCACGTTGTAATTTACAAGTGTTTCCCCCATAAGCCCCTTTTGTATCTCTTTTTTGGCTTTTGCTCTGTTAGATGTCCTGGCATGCACAGTGCTGTAATTATCTATAAAGGGCCTACAGACTGGAAAATGTGGGACTATGACTATGAAAGAAATATGGCTAGGACTATGTGAAGCTAAAGTTCATAAGATTGTTTTTTAAAATATAATTACAGATTTACAAAAATAAAAAAATAGAACAGAGACTCGGTCCTATGGACCCTTCACCCAGCTTCCTCCCATGGTAACATTTTGCATAGTTCTGGGATGATATTGAAACTAAGAAGTTGGCATTGATATAATATCACCAGTATGTATAGTTTCTCATTAAATCTCTGTGCACCTCATAGAAATATTGATCTTATATTCATTGCAAAAAGCCACTTAAGTATCTATTTCTTTCTAATTCATCCAGCTCTATAATCACATGGCGCGTAAGGTGCATAAAGAAAGCTCTGAGTGCAGTGACGAATGGAAAATGGGAGATGTCCACCAACAAGAGAGCTATCCATCCACCCAGCCTCTGGCCAGCCATGCTTGTTCAGCCTTTCCAAAGTGCCAGGAAATATGCACCAAATGTCCAGCACTAAAATATTGATGTCAAAATGGTACCAGCTGCTATCACATCTCTGTTTGGGCTCAGGTGAAATAAGGAACTAGGATGCTGAGTTGTTTCTTTGGGGAAAAAGATATCTTGATCTGTCCTGTGATCCTTTCCACACTGGCAGGAATTCAACTGATAGCAAACTTATGCTCAATGGCCAGGACTGTGCCTTTTTATGAGTCATTGTAAAGTGTCGAGTGCACTGACATATACTTCATAAATGCTAAATAATAACAAGTCAGTGAACCTAGAAGTATTGGATTCAGTATTCGAGACATTAAATCCAAGTTATGCTGTTCTAGAAGAAAGACAAACAAATAAATCAACCCCAAATCAAATAAAGCCCACATCCGTCTCGAGCCAGCAGTGGGTGTTGTCTGGAATGCTCTTTAAGGGTGAGTGGCTCTTTCATGAAGGGGCACTTGTTAGTATTTTACTTGACAGATCACACATAACGCCTTGCCTGTGATTTGGGAGAAGAGTTTTATATCCTGGCTGCCGCAGACAACAGTGACACTATATTCTTAAGGCTCCATTTCCCTTTATTTGATGCCAGAAAATCATATCTGCTGAAGCTCTGGAGAAGAGTAGCAGTCACCCCACAGAGCAATTAGACTGATCTTGGCAGAGGGACTCTGTAGGGAGAACTGGGAGTCAGTGTTCACATTTCAAAGCCAGGATTTAGTTTTTCTCTAAGACAAGTCTCTTTAGGGGTCTGTGAGGTTCCTTAAGGGATCAAGGGACACAACCTAGAAAACCTGAACCGCCACATACTCTTGAATTGGCAAAAGAAATATGTAATCACACAGTCTGAATAGTTGTGTGATTCTTGGATCTCTGGACATGGTTTAGTGCTGCATGGTTTGGGATCTCTGGACACAGCTCCTTTTCTCTAGGGGCCTACCATCTTGGCTGCACATACAAACCTGACCCACATCCTGTTAGTCATTTCATAGTGAAGGTCCTCTTGAAGCAAAGCCAAACCCACCAAGCCAAAGACTGACAGACATTGGAAGGTGGTGAGTACGACATCACAAGGAGTGACACGGACTGATGTGACCCATATTTGGAATGACATGTAAGAGATGCCATCTTTCTGTAGTTACTTTTGAATTTTACTCTCATTCAATGGCAGCCAAGGGGAGAAAAGCCAAGAAGTCTCCATTAAACACTTGGGTCTGGCAAATGGAGCGCTGAATGGAAGATTACGCCAAAGGGGATAGGCAGAGACACGAATCAAAAGGTAAAATAGCCATCAGATACTGAACGTGCTAAATGCTTCCACAGACCCGAGGCAAGTACAGATTGTTTCTGCTTGGTACAGACCCAGCTCCTCATATCTGATAACACTGAGGGCTCCTGAGATCACAATGGTGCTGCCTACCGTGTGAGGAAGGTGGTTTTCGAACACAACTGTGCGTTCAGAACATCTATGGGGTGCAGTACAAAGTCAAATTTATGCTTTCCAACCTCAGATGTTTCTGCTGGATCTGGAGTGAGGTCTGGGAAATCACATGCTTAGCATGCACTTCAGTGATGAAGATGGATCATCCTTTAAAAGTCTCTGAGACCGCTGAGTGAATGGGGCAAGTACAATCCCTAAAGACCACCAGACTTCATAAGTCACTGCTTTAAATCAATTTTTTAAAACCTTCACAAGGGTTAAAACTTTAAAAAGCCCAGGAAAATACCTTCAAAATGATCCAGTCCAAACTCTGAGAGACCAAGTAACTCTTTCATGGTCACTTGGTCAGTTACAAGCATAAAGTTAGAACCAGAAGCCACATGTAGTCACTATGCCCTTTTTATTTCTTATACTATTTCAGTGACTTTCCTATCCTTGGTCTTATTGGACATACATGCATATAAGTATAAACCAGAACTTGTGTGGTTTATAATCTGACAGCATGATGATTATAATTGCAATAATTTTCATCATTTTTATATCCCCAAGACATCTGCTTAGAACCTGTGTTTTCAAAACACACATTAGAAAAAATGAGTTGGGTGAGGAGCTCTTCTTACCTTTTCCAAATCTATGGCAAAGAAGACAATAGCAGGGACTCAAAGCTGTCCTCTGGATATGCAGTGCTGGGTTCACCAATCAGTACCTGCAAGAAACCAAAAGTAAAGAATATCAAGAAAGTATGTATATTCCTGATATTTCACTACAAGAACAGGAAGTGCTTTCCATAAGCTGTGTTAGAGTCAAGTCAAATTGAAAGTGTCACCATTTTTAGGTCATAACTCCGTTTACATCTTTCAACCATTCTAAGTTTAACCCAGGAATGTTTGTGTCTTCACAGTTTTCATATGTGTCTTGACAAAGGACACTGGAAGATTAATAAAGAGGCTTGACTCTGAATTATGAGAGGACTCTTCTGACATGAGCCACAAGGCTCTGGGAACTTTCCACTCTGGTGTTTAGTAACTCTCTTTGGACAAGACAGTGAAAACCAAATAAGCCTTTAGGTTGGATGAATGGAAAGCCAGAGAATAAAGACTTGATCCTCGTGATCTAAGAGTTTGCACTCATTGATTGATTGATGACTCGTTCATTTATGTGAGAAAGATTTAGGAAAACCGCATGTGCTTGGTAGCTGTGCTCAGGAAGATGTTAAGGTTTAGTCAGCGTGAAGCTGACTGGTGGGAAGGAAGGTCAATACCAACATCAGTTATCTAGCCACTTTGGAGAAAGGCCAAAGTCTAATAATCTGACCTGTTGTAAGGGCACGAGCACTTCTCTGGGAATAAAGAGGTGTGGAACAAGTTTTTTGGTGACCTTGGACTATAGGATGGCTTCAGCTTCAACACTATTGAAATTTTTGGGCCAAATAATTTTTTATTGTGTGTGTGTGTGTGTGTGTGTGTGTTGGAGGGCCTGTCTTGTGTATTGTAGGATATTTAGCAGCCTCTCTGACCTCCGCCCCCAGATGCCAATAGCATGGCCTCACCTTAGCCATCAACACATTCTTCTGTAATTTGCTTTTTTTTACTCAATAGGAACTTCTTGAGTTTTTTTCAATGTTAGAACTACAGTCCAGATTCTTTTACTTCACTAGCTGTACTGTCACAAATGGACCACAATGTATTCAGCTATTCCCCTTCGGGTGGACTCAGGCTGTCTTTCACTTTTCACTGTGATGAGTTGCACGGTCAGGAATGTGGCCCTGTGCGTGGGGGTCTATGCACTTGCGTCAGCATTTCTCCAAGAAGCAGAGCTAGCTCTGGCATTCCTGGGTTGTAAGACAGGCACATCTTCAACTTTTATTAGATATTGCCAAATTGCTCTCCAAACTGACTGTACTAAATTATACTCCCTCCAACACACTATAAGATTATTCATTTCTTCACATCTCTGCCAATGCTAAGTATTTTCAAACTTTATAATGTTTGCAGTCTGAATGGGGTGAAACAGCATATAATTACTATTTCAAAAGACTGTGTTCTTAACCATTACTCCTACTGTCTACATTTCTTGAAGCTTCATTTATGAAAAGTGGAGAATATGCCTTTGTCTATTTCTTGGAGTAGTAATAAAGTCTCCTGGTGTAAAGTGTGAATGCATCTTATAAACATGAAGTGCCACTTTTGTAAGTTCCTGCCGGTGGTAGGAGAGGAAATGTGTACATGCAGGTTCCATAGCAAGCAACCTACCTAAATTTCAAATGTACTCATATTTTCTTTGAACTTAAAATAATTTCAAAATTATAGAAAAGTTGCAAGAACAGTGAAAAGTATTCCTGTATATTCAGATTATCTAAATGTTACCATTGTATCATATTTGAATTATAATTCTCAATTTCCCTCTCTGTTCTTTTCCACTTTTTGTTGGATCTGTACTTACACACATATATATGTGCACACACATAATTTTTTTTTTTTTTTTTTTTTTTTTGCTTTTTGAGACAGGGTCTCGCTTTGTAGTTCAGGCTGGGCCTGAGCTCACTATGGTGCCCAGGCAAGCCGCTGCGAACTCAGCAATCCTCCTGTCTCTGCCTCCCGAGTGCTGGGATGACAGGCGTGAGCCACCATGCCCGGCATTGTGGTATGCGATGTTGATTGTTGGTGGGCGTGTCTCCATGCCCAGCAATATATGTGGTTCCTGGGGATCGAACTCAGGACCTTGCGCTTGCGAGGCAGGTGCCGGAACCACTGAGCTAACCCTCCGGCCCTCACACATAATTTTTTAATGATTGTATCTCTGAATTTTTTTCTGAAAACAAAGATACTGTTACATAAACCTAGGAAATTTGCTCAAACTAGTAAGTTGCCACCAAAGTCACACTGCAGCCCACCTATCCAATTCAAACTTTACCTTTTGTCCTTTTAATATTTTTCATAGCAAACTGAATGTTTTTTCTCCTCCAGGATTGAATCCAGTAATTCCTCAGTGAGTTGCCACATCTTCAATCTCTTTTAAAATGAAATAATTCTTCAGTCTTTTAGGACCTGATGTTTTTGAAGAGCATTGAGCAGATACTTTGCAGAATAGCCCTCATATTTGCTTTGAGGAAGGGTTGGCATTTCTGGCATAAGCACCACAAAAGTAATGTGTCCTTCTGAATACTTTGTGTGTCCTATGACTGCTGATGTTACTTTGACCCCTTGGTTATGGTGGTGTCTGCCAGGTTTCAATTTTTCCTTTTGTAACTAGTAAATATCTTTCAGGGAACTGTCCTGTTTTTTTTTTTTTTTTTTTTTTTTTTTTTTTTTTGAGACAGGGTCTCGCTTTGTAGTGCAGGCTGGCCCTGAGCTCACTATGTAGTAGCCCAGGCAAGCCTGGAACTCAGCATCCTCCTGTCTCTGCCTCTCGAGTGCTGGTATTACAGGCGTAAGCCACCACGCCCAGCACTATGGTATGTGGTATTGATGGCTGGTGGGCGTGAGTCACATGCCCAACACTGTATGTGGTTACTGGGGATCGAACTCAAGACCTTGCACTTGCGAGGCAGGCACTGGAACCTCTTAGCTGAATCTCCGGCCCACACTGTCCTGGTTTATACTAGCATGGACTTAAGGATTTAATGGGTTACACTATGTCACTATCATCATTTATTTTGTACACAAATTTTTGTGTGGAAGCCCCTTGCAGCTACCTTCTACATTGTTTGATGTTTTCCCATTTTTCTTTGAGCACTTTGTTACTTCCTGGCATAATGGCCCTTCCAAGCTTGTCTTTTGTCTTTCCCTCATCTACCCTGGAATAAGCCATTTGCCAAGGACCACAGGTTCACTTAAATGGAAAATAGTATTAAGAACAAGATTTAAGTACCACATATGTTCTTTGATACCGGTACACCTAACTTTTAGCAATTTTCCTTAAATAGATATATCCCTTCAATATATATACTTAAGTAAGTGTGTGCAAAGACATTAACTGCAGAATTATATAGAATGACAATGGATTAGACACGATCTATAGAGCCATCAATAGGGGACTAAATAAATTCTGTAAATTCACGCAATGTAAGGTCAATCACCTATAAAAGGTTAAAAAATGATTTCAAGAGCCAGGGATGCAGGTCAGTAGTGTCACACCTGCCTGACAAGCACAAGGTCCTGAGTCCAATTCTCAGTACTGAGGAAAAAAAAAGACAACAACTTAAAAAACTATTTCAAAACTATGCTGTTAAAAATAAATACAGCTGTGTGTCTGGTATGTTACTATTTATGATCTAATAAGACAAATACACAAAAATATACATATATGTTATTTTATAAAATTTATAAGGTATCCTTGGAAAATCGCACAAAAAGCCAAAAGTAGTAATTATTTGTGGGAAGCAGAATCAGGAGGCTAGGCAGACAGAGGGAAGAAGGTTTTTAACATCAAATTTTGTGTAACACCTAAATTGGGAACCATATGAAGTGATATATATTAAAATACTGCAAAACATAAAACAGTATCATTTTAATCTAAGATATTAATCACTAATTAAAATATCAGAAATAGAAAACTTTTCTGAGGAGGAATTGATAAGACCAAAGTATCTGAAATGCATGTATGAAAATGCAAAGATCAAGCCCAATCTTTCATAAAATTAATATGCACTAATAAAATATATATCAAAAAAGAAGCTTGTTTTCTGAGACAGCTGGCTAGCTAAAAGTAACTGAAATTTGGTTACTGTATTATTCCATTTTCTGCTACTATAATGAAATACTTGAGCCCCGGTATTTTTTACAGAAAAGAAATTTTTGGTTCACATTTCTGGAGATTCAAGGGCCTGGCACCGGCCGTGGCTTGGCTCTGGTGAGGGTGACATGGTAGGTAGCATCAGCATATGTGCAAGGGCAAGATCACTTGCAAGGAGAGGAAGCCAGAGAGATACCAGGCTGGGGGCAGTTGTGCTTTCAGAACAACTCTTTCCCTGAGAAGCGATGAGAGCCAACAGAACCTGAATTCCTCCCAGGGACGTGACCTTGACGACTCAGTGATTGCCCAACAGACCCAGCTCTTCATGGTTCCACGGTAGCTCTCGCACTGCCATGCCTCTGACACATGCACCTTTACGGGATGAACCACACCTAAGTCACGGCCATTCTTTTCCCTCCATGTAATTACACACAGTTTTATGGGTTTCATTGATTGAGCCTCTCTACCTATAATACTGACATAATAAAATCACTGACCTATATGCCAGAGAAAGTGAAATTGAACTGGGATAATCAGTGACATCACCTGAAAATACAAAGTGTCCGGGTGCTGGGACTGTTAAAAATGCTACATTTTCACCTTTGTTTTAATATGATAAATACTTCTGAGTGAAAGTGTGAATGGTGGTTGGATGGGTAAGTTATAGAAGTAACATAGGAGAACTATGTTTCACCACTGGAGTGTCAGGAAAAGAACCTTAGAAGTACAAAAGCACAAAAATGGAAAGCAGTTTTATGTTAGCATATGATATTTGAAGCATCTTGCTGTTTAATGCTTCATGTCCAAATTGTAATGCCTATAAGGTGGCAAAGCAGCCTGACACTTGAGACTATGGGTTCTGGAGTCTAGGAACTTAGGTTCCTGTTTTGGTTCTGCCAAATGAGTCACATGTCCTGGGTCAGGTTATTTAGGACTGAGCTGTTTAGTTTTCTCTCCTGTCCAATGTACTTCAAGAACAGCTGTGAAGATTTCGAGGGAAATATTTAGAACTGTGCTGACACGTAGCAATCACTCAACAAATACAAGCTATAAATTCTTTAACTTCTACACCAAGAAGGTCTTTAGAGATTACCTAACCCATGCCTCTTATATTCTAGATGATGAAAGAGATAAAAATACAGTCCAAGGAGACAAAGTGTTGCTCAAATTTTGGAATTGTCTGATAGCAAAATCTGATGACAAAGTCAATGTTGGCCTCTCTTCAATGAGACCACATTTATAACTTATCTCCAAGAAATTTCAAGTAACTGAGCAATTTCAGTGAGAAGGAAACTAAAAATTCAGCTGAACTTTCAGTTTGATTTGTTTCAGAGCTGCCTAAGAGATTCATAAAGAGCACTTTGGGGTGTGTTTGGATAGGTCACAGGGTGTGACCTTGGTACTTTGTTCTGTTTGGCCCCGGGCCCCTCCTCTTGGGAGCTGTCTGCTCTCTGCTTCCAGCCTCCATGAAGTTTACAGCATTGTGCCGTAAGGCTCCTGCTTTTGTGCTAGCTGGCTACGCACCGGGTTCCATGAAATGATAAGCCAAATTAATAATCTCATGCTTTAATAAACTGTGGGTGTTAAGTGTTGGGTCCCATCAACAAAAAACTGACTGACACAAACATCCTATAAAATGATATTGGAATTGAGTTTCCTGAGTCACAGGATCCCAGGTTTTCATTCCTTCCTTTTCTCCACTGTTTTATTTTTTACTCACCTTTCATTAATGGTTTCCCTCCTGCCCCACGTCTGTTTCCAGAAATAAATGGTTTCTTGGTTCCTATTACATTTCAAACTTGTATTCTCTACTCATTCCTCTTTCCTCCAAGATTAGGTTCTGTTCAATTTTCTCTTTTGTACTTTCCTTCTAATTACCCTCACATAGGTGATTCTAGAAACCGCAGGTTCCTGGAAAAACTCCCAAATCACTTTCAGTCAGAATCTTAGAGTGTTTTTGGACCTCTTTATTGCTTAGAGGCTGAGGGCAGGTTGGGTAATGAACAATCTGACTTTGGAGATACGAACAGAGTCGGCCAGGGATCCAGAAA
>PVIC010009000.1:0-46731 GCA_004025085.1 Thryonomys swinderianus | reverse complement strand
ATATCTAGTTTGTGGGCTGGAGATTTAGCTCAGTGGTTCAAGCGCCTGCCTCACAAGCACAAGGTCCTGAGTTCCATCCCCGGTAACCACATACAATGCCAGGCGTGGTGGCTCACGCCTGTCATCCCAGTACTCGGGAGGCAGAGACAGGAGGATTGCTGAGCTACATAGTGAGCTCAGGGCCAGCCTGAACTACAAAGCAAGACCCTGTCTCAAAAAAAAAAAAAGAAAAAAATATATCTAGTTGTTCTTTATATGTTCTTGGGTGGCCTGAGTTTTCTGAATATTCATTGTTCATTAAAGTATAGGAAATGAAAACTTTATGTAATTCAATGTCATTCAATGGCTTGTCATTCAATGGCTATATCTCCTGGGCAAAAATGTATTTAATTTTATGGCTTAGCACCCTTGGACAAGTACTTGATTTCATAATAAAAGAGGCACAACTTGAGATGTACCCACGTTTTCTAGCATATGCGTATATTTAGGATAATGCTACAAAAGAAATTGCCTGAGCGAATGATGGTGTAGGAAACTGTTTTATTGAACTCATACCAGTACATACTAATTTTCTGAAACTTTACCATTTGCTTCTTTTTAATAATTTAAACTCAGAGATACTTAATTATTAATATCTGAAACATGGCTTCATTTAATGACTGCCACTGTGAAAAGATAACCAAACCTTTTTATCCCCAGTGCAGAGGTTTGCTCGCAAGGCCTTGTTACTGGACAAGTGCTACATCACTAATCTCCATTTCTCAGCCAGCCGTAAACTGCTTTGTTTCTAAGGTGTGATTACCTATGCAGAAAACGCAAGCAGGCCGTACTTCTCCCCAACAAAGGCATAGGTGTATTTCTGAGTAAACATTCCTCATCCATCTTCTTTCAAATGATCCAACATCTCCGTGGGCTGGTACCTCTTTTCTCACAGCTGTGGTCCTCAAACACCCCAATATACATACACATAAGCAAATGAAACACTGTTGTGGCAGAGTGAAACAGCTCCGTGTTGTAGCTGAGTGCTGCAGCTCAAGGGCCGCAGCAGTTTGAAGACTCGAGAATCTGAAAGTTCCTGGAAGAGATGAACGAAAACTTAATAGCAGCCTAGCTCAGAGGCCTACTCCGAATTATGAGCACCAATTTTGAGCGGGTAGTTGAGCATGCCCACAGAAGTGGGAGGATGGAGTTAGCAGAACATTTTGATACTTTGGTCAAGAACACTGTAGCATAAATGTTTACATTTCTGGAATAAAAATTTTATGGACAGAAAAACAAACACAGTGAGAGGACAAAGGCCTGTCCTGTTGTGTTTTATTAAGACTTTTATAAGTACTTCATAGAAAGATTTGATGCTCCTTGGATGTTAGGTTTTGTTGTTCCATTGGTCACCTTTAGTGTTCATTTCTTCCCTTCGACCTTGTATATTGCTCTTAAGTTCTACGCGTTTCTTCGTTAACTGTGGTAGGCTATCCTGATTATCCTCTACTCCCTGGTGTTAGTGGTAACCTTGAAATTTTGTTATCAGTGTTCTTGGTCCTTTTATCACCTCTCTCCAGAAGTTTCTCTCACTGATTATTTTGATGATGAATTACTATGTTCCCATCTCAGACTTAAATGAGGCCATTCCAGAGACAGAGCGCCTGGACTCAAAAGCTCTGAAAACTCGAGCCCAGCTCTCTGTGAAGAACAGGCGCCAGCGCCCCACCAGGACAAGACTCTATGACAGTGTCAGTTCCACAGACGGCGAGGACAGCCTAGAGCGAAAGGTGAGAGGCTTTGACCATTTTCAGACTTCTGTTGGGCTGTATAATTTTTCTATAGCTGATTGAAAATAATGCTTCTTTTGCAACCAAAGTCTGTGCCCTAATTGGAAATGACTAAAGTAATTCATGTCTTTGTCTCCTGAATTCTCATACAACTTGATACATTGTTGTAATTCGAATTCTCTTTTCCACTCACTAAGCGCAGTAGCCAAGAGCATTTCCCATATTGTCATATTTCACGATGGTGCCTTTGATATTCAGCTGTTGTTTTTTTTCTAGTGGGAAATAATGAATGTACAAATAATTGTTTCTGTATGTCTTAGGTGTCTGTGTTAGCTATAATGTTAATATAGAGAACACTTATGAACTATGCATTCTGCTTGGTAAATGACAAAGAAAAATCCCTTTTCATGGGAACGCACTAAAAAAAAAGGTTATTTTTATTTCAGAGTAAGTATTGCATAGAACTGGCATAACCTGCTTTATAATCTCTTATACCAACAGCCTTCAGACAGTCTCTGTAACCACATGCATGTTAGCAAATCATTCCTACCCAAGGGTCTGAGAACTTCCTCAGAATCAGATTCTGGTCTTCTGCCCCTCGGCCCTGTGGCTAGCCACACGTCCTTCTCAGCTGGCCACGTGGCCGAGTGTCCAGGGCCCCTGCACCCAGAAAGGGAGCTTTCCTCCCCTGTCCGGGCAAGCTCGTCGCCCTCCTCGCCTTCGAACTGTCATCTCGGTACGGAAGATTCTCCTTGCCTCCGTCAGGCCAGCACCAAGAAGACACAAGAAAAAGGTATTGTTAATATTTTGTGTTCTGCTTTTCCATTATTTTTTAAAAAATAGCTTTTTTCTCATCATAAGTCCTTTGCTTTCCTTTACCATATGGGATGAGCAAAAATCCTTACTCCCACATATCTTGTTTCATTTTGCTGTTGATCTACTGTTTCTCTGTCTTTAGCAGTTCACATACTTAACCACAGAAGGAAGTTGTTTTGATGCCCTTCTAAAGATGTTATAGAACAGCCGCTCGGAGTTTCAATAAACGTAAACATTGTCACCTGGGGAAAAATAATATGAAGCTCAAACTTAGGAAGATCATTATCAATTAATTTTTATTTACAGTACATTTTCACAGTGATGACTTATTTACAAAACATGTAATAGAACAGCTGTAATAGAGCAATGCAAGAAAGTTAATCAGTTCAGCTTTAAAATAGATCCCTAGATTTATACCAGGATTTTATAATATGGTTGATAGACTTTTGTCTTTTGAATTGTATTTTTCAGTTTAAGAAGCAGCAAACTGAAGTTAATACAGAGAACTAGGAACATAGGCTCATTCTCTTGCTCCTTTATCTGATATGTTTCTTTTAATGTAACCACACAGATTGGTTATATTGCCTTTTCTATCTGCATGAAGTTTACAGATATACACACAGTACTTTTATTATATATGTCTTTTGTTTTTGTGAACTTGTCTTTTTTTACTAAATGAAATTTTAATATTCCTCTGTTACTTTGTTTTTCACATACTATTGATGGACATCCTTCTGTGGTAATATAATATGAACAAATTTAAAGGACAGTAAGTCTGTATAGATGTACATATCTAAGGGAAACCTGTACATGTCTGGTAAGAGTGATATAAAGAATACTTATGGCAGCCTTGTATAACAGCAAAGCCAGAAGAATGAATAAATTATAGTACGTTCTTACAATGAGCCTCTGCAGCAGGAATCATGAAGAAAGTAATAAACTATACTTAAATATAATATATGTAATATAATATATAATAACATATTATACTAATATATATATGGTGGGACAAAACATTAATAGAATAAAGCAAATTACAGAAGAATGTATATAATTATATTTCTGTGAAGTTAAAACTGGGAAGCCTAGAGACGCAGGCAAGAGCTTGAGGTCGCAGGTGGGAGTGACAAAGCGAGCCGCCTGCAGAGGGCGCCAGGGAGAGGGCTGGGAGAGGTGCCGGAAGGGCTGTCCTGTAAGCTGTAGCACAGGGTGAGTAGCAGATGGGCATTTATTTCATTGTTTCTTGTTTGTCCTTTAATCCTATTTTAAAAATACTCTCAGTTCCGGTGGTCAGTAAACATAAAAAAGACTCCATGTACAAAATGAATAGCTAGACTTTAGTGTACAAGTATCTCCAAAGAATTTATTCTTTTTTTTTTTTTTTAAAGAAAAATAGGCTAAGGAAATAAACCACCCACTCTTTAAAGAGAAAATTCACATTATTTATAAGATATGTAAAGATGGTCAATCTTATTAATAATGACAGATGTGACATTTAAATTAGCCAATTGCTAAATCTGGAAGATTGTGAAGAACTTCAGACTGGAACTTGAAGAATTCTGTGTTCTGGTGCTGGCAGTGACACCGGACACATTCGTACACTCCAGGTGTGGCTGCGTCTCTGCGTATTTTCAAACTCCACACTTCGTTTTCTCTAGCGTGTCAGGAATTATAATCTTTCCCCTAATACCTTATAAACATAAAAATGCCACCAGCTCTGGGGTTTCCGTTGTCCTTTGCTCACAGTCAGCTGCAGAGGGTTGTTCCTGATGTTTTCTCAGTGCTTTCTCCCCAAAGCTTGCCGCCTGCTACAGTTCCTTCCCACAGACAAGCACTTAGGGGGCTCAGAATGCCAGTAGAGGCGAGAGAATTTATGTCAGGCCTGTTTACTCATCAAAAGTGCCTGTCACGGTGAAGAGCTTGTCAATGATACTGGGCTACCTTCAAAAGAATTAATGGCTTCGAAAACTTTTCGTAACCTAAAATGTGGGTACACCAGCAGTTTGACAGTGACATACTTGTGGCAACCCCTCCAACTTCACTGCCAGAAATAAGTGTGTACCCTCAGGTCAGCCCAGCTGGGTCACAACTGCTTGAAGCAGTTTGTTTCTGCAGAGTAGAGAGGCTGCGATCAAAGCAAGCAGATAAGTTCTGTCTGCAGCTCTAGAATGAAATATTTAGGACTTTACTTAGTACTGTGTAGGAAACAAGATTGTTTTAAACAGAAATAAAAAAGAAGACTGTAGATATGGGGAAGCTGGGATCGTGCAGACTGATAAGCTCTCAAGGGGAGGACTGAAGGAAGAGAGCGGTAGAACAATTCTTGGAGCGTTAGCAGAAACGGAGTCAGAACCATGCGCAGGGCTCTAAGCCCCAGAGCACACAGCTGGTCATTGAGAGAAAATAGCCAACTGGAAACATGGTGGGGAAAACACGAGTAACTCACTTTAAAAGCAGAGGAGGCCACCAGCGGGGGCAGAAGCCAGAGCAGGGCTTGCGTTTGGGAGTCTTCATTGTACAAGGGTGGTCACATGTCTTGACAGACCAAGGAGAATGCAAGACAGGACAAATCCACAGAGTTTGCCTACCAGGAGGTCACTGGTTACCTTCAAAATAAAAGCCTGGGCCAGGGCTTCAGCTCAGTGGCACAAGGTCCTGAGTTCGGTCCTCAGTACCAAAAAAATAAATAAGTAAAAGTCAACTGCCAAAGCCTGAAGCTGACACAATCTTAGGGCCTTTTTCAAAGCCTAATGGTTCAAGTCCCCAGTACCTCAAAAGGAGAATAGCATAATGGAAAACCTCATAAAGCTAAATAAACTGTAGTATTTCTTTTTTCCTGAAATCATACCAATCCAGCATTGGTGTTTTTAAAGACTAGAAGTTCTAATGTGCATTAAAGATGGATTTTATTGGTTTAAAATGGGAAAGGAAAGACCAGGGATATAGCTCAGTGGTTTCGGTGCCCGCCTCCCAGGTGAACAGTCCCGAGTTCACTCCCCGGTACCAAAAAAAAAAAAAATGTAATAATAGTAATTTGCTGAGGATTTAGCTCAAGTGGCACCATGCCTGCCTTGGAAGCACAAGGGTCAGAGTTCAATCCGTGGTACCACAAAAAAATGAAAGCTAAAATAAATAAATAAAATGGGGAAGGATATTGTGTGTTCCTTCATTTTACTTTTTATACTCAATGGGAACGTTCATATGGGTGTTCCCCGGAACACACTGGCGGATACAGGAGGCTGTGCAGCGCGGGCTCTGGGGCGCATGCGCACACGCGCTTCTCCACGACAAGGGCGGCGCCCCGTGTGCACCTCCCTCTCCCTGCAGCCGCTCCGCCCGCTCCCGCTGTGGCCAACATCCTTGGGCAGTCTGCTTTCCACTTTGAACAGTCCTAGCCCTCGAGAATTGCCTAAGACTGATCTGGAAGAATTCAGCATTTTCTGTCTTCGGTTTCTAAAAGAATACAGAACTCTTCTCTTCTTAAAAAATGTCCATTAGCAAAATCACCACAGCAGGAAGCATCTGTGGATGGTCCCTGAATTTCCCTGGGTGTGGCCCATCTGTGGCTAGTCAGCTCAGCTATTCAAAGAATCATGATACGAATGCCCATAATAAATATTTGAAGCTAGAAGTGGATTTCGACACAGCTATATTTCTGACTCTTGCATTTCATTATGCACATTTCAAGAAGTTGATCGTGATAATCTGAGTACGAATAAAAATATGAAAGGCTCATTGCTAAGAGTCCTTGGAGTGCTTGCTGTGTCCCTTGCTGCTGAGAGGGTTAAAGCCAGACTCCCAAGTCAGAACTCGGTGTTCTTAAAGGGTGTGTATTGGTATGTTTAGAAATTTCTCCCGAAGTAAACAGTCTTAAGCAACACGTGTGTGCCGTGTTAAATGAGCACTACCTCGGCGGGCCTCTCTTTTCTGCACTCCGCGCCAGAGTTCCTAGATGTTTAACAAGATAAAAACAGATGAGCGTCAACAATTAGAAAGGGATCCTTTCCCAGCCCAAACCACGTCAAGTTTAAAACACCACTTGTTAATCATCTTGGCTAATCGGACGCGTCCAGACGCGGCACCCAGCCCGCTCTCTGCGGAGCGGTTTCAGGCGGAGCCTCGGGAATCTAAGTGCCGCCCGTGGGCCCTGCTTCCCCGGGTGCCGCTGAGGACGGTGACAGTCTCTTCTCGTGGATTCTGGCACTGTTTTGCGTGTCCCCACCGCTGGCATCGTCGGCGTCACGAGGCCAGCCGGGTTGTGCTCTCCCCAAGCTGTTGGAGACCCGCCTACAAATATAAATACACTACAGCTGAGCTTGTCTTGAGACGGTTCCCCCATTTTCTCTGCCTTCCCCTGTCCCTGTCGCAGGGTTGGCCAGCGGCCATTAGAGCGTTAGCAAGAGAGGCCAGACGAGAAATCCTGGTTAATTTTCTCCCAGACTCTCCGGAGTTAAGGGCGAGAGTGGGCTGGATTCCTTCAGAAGGCACAAAAGCCCCAAAGTAGGAAAAGTACAGAAAACAGAGCCCAGGGTTCAAGTCAAGACTTGAGGACAGAGAAGGGACAAAAGGAAATTTGTCTTGGCCCCTGCTTTAAAGCAGAGGGTGACATATAATATTTACCCTCCCGTATCTCAGTCATTCCAACCTGTTTAAATTGTGTGATGTTGGGCCTCTGTCCCACAGGACCTCTCTGCTTAAGTAACTTTCTAAACACAACTGTCTTCTTAAAAGACCACCCGTTATTTTCCTCTACATTTAAGAATTTAAGCAAACCCCTAATATGCGCTGACCTTAGATTCATGACTTCAATTATAGGGGCCCAAGACATGGAAGAGTGAGGAAGAGGAAGTAAAAAGAATTAAGATGTGGTAAAGACATATATCAAGCCTACATGATGAGTAAACCTTATGAGTGCAAAATCTGTACTAATGAAAAATGTAAAAAGTAATAATCAGTACAAAATAGTAATTGGTCTTTCTCATATATGCCTATATCCTAGACGATGAAAAATGTTCCAAATCACCAAGGGCATCCAGCTCACTGGTGCAAGGAGGAAAAATTAAGCGGAAGTTTGTGGATCTAGGGTAAGTACTCTGTGATGTCAAAAGCAAGCTGTCTGTAAGTGGAGAACTAGAGCAGGAAGCTTTGGCCTCCATTCTCTGGCTGCGTGCTGTCATTGTAGGGGACCTTTGCGAAGGAATCCCACCAAGGGAGACAAATGGAGAGAAAAAGAAGCCAATAGGTTTTCTGCAGGTGGCAGGTATGGGTGGGTGGTTAAGAACATAACTTTATTTTTATGCCTAAACTTTCTGGCTCCTTTTCACTGTGAACAAAAACCAGTGGTTGATATTTCTAAACTGAAGAAATAGCTCTAGAGTTAAGATGAAAGAAAAGATGTACAATCAGTTTATACAGTGTTTGTTTTATCTTAGTTACAGTCTGCCTCTGGCCTTGGGCACTGGCCCTTAACTACAGAGTTAGGGACTCATGAACGATTTCAAAGTTTAATTACAAAACGTGTGGCACTTTAGACATAATTTCATAGTTTTGCCTGGCTATCCACGATGGTGATTCCTTTTTATTAAATCTGAAAGGTTAATCTTGCATGTGTGGCATTCAGAACTGTCTTTTCCACATTCATGTAAGAATGACTACCATCTCCTCATGGACAGACTGGCTTTTGTAAATACTTTATTGGTTTTTAAAAACAGGCTCTGACTCTGTAGTTCAGATTTTAGGCATGCCTTGAACTCACGAGGTAGCCCAGGTGAGGCTTGAAATTGCGGTGATCCTCCTGCTCAGCAATCAGATCTGGGATTACAGGCATGCACCAGCACACCAGGCATGAGTTGGCTATTTGATTGACTTTGCAGATATTATCAACCATGCTTACTTTTCAGTAAAGACTTTTCATAGAGGAAGCTGGTGCAGCATCTTGTTAAGTTTTCCCAATTTTACTCTGAGATTACATAGTTTTAAAGCATATGGCACTGAAACCCAACTCTGGATTTTTAAATCTTGGCGAGTGTGCCCCTCCTAATTGCAGCCTTCTAATGTAAATGGTGGCAAGACTGTACCTATCGTATGCAGTACTGTAAGGATTTGAAATGGTGCCTGACACATAGGAGGTGTTAAAAATGATAAAATAACAATTTGTTGGTATCATTTGCAAATTTCAAAGTAGTTTCACATTTATCATTTTGTTTGACCCTCAGATAGTAGTGCTGTACTTTTTGGTAAAACACTACATCAGACGATCTCCCCAGAAGGCGTGAAGGCCAAGCCTCACTTCGATCTACGTGACTCCCCAGCACACCGCACCACCCTAGTAGTTACGTTTCTAATGATGCCTTGATCTCTTTAGAAAATTTGGAGATTAAGGGCCATGGATGTAGCTCAAGTGGTACCAGGCTGACCTTAGAAAATTTGGAGATTAATAACATACCCTATGGAATAAACAAATACTAAAAGGTTATAAAAGCATTTCAGGATCATTTAACCACATTATAAGTTATTCCCTCTTTTTTCTTCCTTCCTTCTTTCCTTCCTTTTTCTTTCTTTCCCTTTCTTTTTCTCATCTTCCTTTCTTTTTTCTCTTTCCTTTGTCCTCTTCTTCTGCCTCTTTCTTCTTCCCTGTCTCTGTTCCTTTCTTCCCTTTCTGTCCTTTCTCTCTTTACTCCCTCTTATCTCCCTCTTAATGAGAAATTATATGTTCTTGGTAGTTACAGGAGAGTGTAGTTGGGTGGAGAATTCCCCAGTCCACCACTTTGCTGGACTGGTATTCCTTCATGCTGTACAGAGGGGAAAGGTTAGAAAGCCCTCGTTTTGCTGAGGACAACCATCTAAGGAACCCTGAAGTAAATCAGACATGCATCTCAAGCGCACTGGACTTTATGTGGCTAAGCAATACAAAACTCTGCTTTATAGCTTAGAACTATGAACTATCAGCCAACTACTGTAATCTTGTAAGGAAGGGTACAGATGTACTGATACACAAGGGGTGAGAAACTCTGAGACGGGCCCTCCTTTGGTCTCTGAGCATCAGAGGTGATCATTGCCTTCGCTTTGAGGCTCCAGCTAGAGGAGTTGAATACAGTGTTACAGAATTCCAAGAGACAGGAAAGACCGAGTGGGAGTCAGAAGGATTTACTTAAAGTATATACACCGGCTCAGCAGACTCCATTTCTAAAATGGATGAGTGTTGAATAAAGAGAAGTTCCACGTTTTTGTCAAAATCATTGGATTCTTTTTTAGTAACATTGCAGATGAGTTTATCAGAACAGGACATGGGCAGACAGTTTTGTAACTTTGCCTTGAATGAAGACAGTGTCTTATAAATCATAGGAGAACAGAATGTTTTAAACTTTGTTTACAGGAGGTAGTTGTTCTTTTTTTTTTTTTTTTTTTTGTGAGACAGGTTCTTGCTTTGTAGTTCATGCTGGCCCTGAGCTCACTATGTAGCCCAGGCAAGCCTGGAACTCAGAGCAATCCTCCTGTCTCTGCCTCCCGAGTGCTGGGATGACAGGCGTGAGCCACCACGCCCAGCACTGTGGTATGTGGTACTGATTGCTGGTGGGCGTGAGTCACCACACCCAGCATTGTATGCGGTTACCGGGATCGAACTCAGGACCTTGTGCTTGTGAGGCAGGTGCCGGAACCACTGAACTAAATCTCTGGCCCGGTAGTTGTTCATTTTGTCTGTACCAGAAGAGGGAGTTATAGAAGGTGCGGGGAAAAGCAGGGTGTTTAGTAGTAGGAGAAATTGCCCAAGACTGAGAAGGATTTTTCTGTTAAGGCCTGCTTAAACAGCACCTGGCAGGCCAAAGTATGTGACTAACTCAGGGTAAAAGTCAGCTGGGTGGTGGGTGATTAGCAGCACGGTTATTAGCGCCGTACATACAGGCTTCTAGTTTGCTTTCCTGGCCTGGTGCTCCATTAGTATCAGATAATTCAACACACACTGGTGCTAGAAGTCACGTTCAATGAGACTCAAAATTTTATAATTATTTGTAATTACAGTGGCATTTTGACAGGATGGAAAGAGATTCCATACAGTTGAAGTAGGTGAAGAAAATACGGACTTTGTCTGTTTCAAAATCGCTGAGCTCTGAGTAATTGGGTAACCCTAATCAAATCTAATGACAACCTCTGTCTATATGGATTGATAATGGGCCCAGAACCTGAAAAAACATTCCCAGAAAGAAAGGAGCCTGATGCAGTTGGGCTGGTTTTGCAGAGCCCCTGGTGGTAGGGAGGAGCCCCTGTGCCACAGTGCCCACTGCTTTGGCCAGAGCTGGGCAGATCCCTCGCACAGAACGGGAGTCGCACCCTCATGTTGAATATCCACCCCTGGAGGGAGGTTTCTCACCCAGTTCTTACTAGGGTGCTGAGGTCAGCTGAGGTCATCAGTCACGTATAACCCGTGGCTGTCAGGTTTTAAGGAGCAAGACTGCTGCAGAGCTCCGTGTTGGCTTTGATTTCCCCCTCCCCAGCCGCCCAGAGCCGGTGGAGCCCTCATGGCTTGGAAACACAAGCAGCATGAGGCAAACAGAGAAAACAGGTGGAGATGATACTAAACCCAGCGAAGAAACAGGATCTGATTCTAGGCCTTTTCCGGTATCTCCTGCGTGAGTATTCCGGCTTCGGTTAGCAGGACAGCCAGACAGGGAAGGAGGGCGTGGCCGGGGAGTTCTCCAGGGACCCAGCAGGCGGAGGGCCCTCCCCTGGCGCTCGGGGAGGAGCGCCCCGTGTAGTCCCCTGTAGGAAGCCCTGTGGGTGAGGCTGCGCGTGCCGAGGAGTGCCAGGGGAGGGATGGCACGCCTCTCCGGAGCAAACCCGTTCACGGCGGAAGTGTGAGCCCCAGAGAGACCTCTGATCCGAACTCCAAGGGCGCCGTCCCGCTTTCCCCCTGGCGCCACACTGGTTCGCTACCAAACCAGACGAGAGAGCTGGCCGGAAGCCGCCGCCCGCAGTGCTCTGCTGCCCGCAGTGCTCTGCTGCCCGGGCCGCCTCCTGGTGAGCGCCGCTGGAGAGCGGTCTGTGACCAGATGGGCAGCAAAGAAAGTGCCTCCTGACCCGAAACCCAGCGTGAGAAGCAAGAGTGCCACATACTTACTGATCTTACAGTACTGATTACCTGTTAAAATAATTTGGCTTCAAGGGTTAAAATACCAAAATTAATTTTCCCTCTACTTTTTCATGTAACCTCCGGAAATACTGAATTTATAGATATTATTTAAATTATTTCTGTTGGATATTGTTCATCTGGAAGATTCTGTGAAAACTAGACCCTTTCTAACTGATTCAGCTGTCTATAATCAGCATGTATTTGTGCTTCTTCTTTTATGTATGTCTTATTCTCTTTGTTTTGAAAGTAACTTTTTATATATAAAAGCACTGCAAGTTTGAGCCCAGCATGGGGAACTTAGTGACTTGGTGAGACCAAGCTTTAAAATAAAATATAAAAGAGGGGCTGGGATGGAGCCCCAAGAGAAAGCGCTGGGTTCAATTTCTAAACCTGTCCCCACAAAGAAGAGAAAGTAAATACGGAAAAATAAGATGAAGAGTGGCTTTACAGAGAGGACCACGAGTGTCCCGTCCAAACATGATCTCGGATCTCAGCCCCAGGCAGGTCATTTAGCCCTCTCTGCCTCCGTTTCCCCTGTGAAATGTATGTACACAGGTACATACATTCCATGTGCTTTAGGGTGTGGAGAAAATTGAGAAACTCACATTACTCAGTACATTTTAAATCACCAATAAACATAAATGGCTGCCTTTATTGTCTCTACTCAAAGCAGGTTTCTGGGAGGGATAGAGGGCACCCCTGCTGGCCGTCTTGTTGGTCCAGGGCCAACGTGTCTGACGTCCTAGTGCACAGCTCTCTGGTCACCCTTCAGGCACATCTTCGTATTAATATTTTTCCCAGAAGCGTTAGAGAAACCAGGTGGGCAGACGGTGAGTTTGAGGTTGTATCTGTCCTGTGATGGGTACCCAGAGGGCAGCCCCACCTCGTCACTGTGCCTGGCACGGGCCCCTCCTACGTAGCAGTCATTAGTGTGGACAGGAGGCCCGGGCGTGGAAGAGATGGGCACCTCTCTGCCTGCCCCAGCTGGCCAGGCGCTCACTTCTTGAGACCTGCGAGGAAGGTCAGCTGGGCTCTGGTCACAGACTCACTGCCCCCAGAACGCTCCCGGTTTAGCTGGACCCACCCATTCGTCGAGTGTTCGGTTCAAAACTTCAGATACCTGTGATCCCCAGATCTATAGTCCTAACAAGCAAAGACTTTGCTTTGCTTAAACTCTAAAATACCTAATGTTAAAATTAGAACTGCAGTGATTTTTTAATATCCCACTGCTCTAATTACCAATGTAACTAACATATTCCATACATTAAAAACACAAAGCTAAGCGGGCGTATTGATGCACATCTGTAAGTCCAGTAGTCTGATAGGCTGAGGCAGGAGAATAATCTCCAGTTCAAGCAATTTAGTGATTTAATAACACCTGTGTCAAAATTTTAAAAGGGCTGGGAACACAGTGAAGGTGCAGGGTTCATTCTTCACTACTAGGGAAAAAAATGCACATAAAAAAATCTAAGATGAGTTTTAGAAGGTTAAGGTGAGTTTACATGAACTTAAAATTTTAAGATTATGGGTTGGGTGTATAGCTTTGTAGTAGACTGTGTGATAAGTACGACCGAGACCTTGGTTTCCATCCGTACAACTGACACTAAAGGCTACAAGTTTAAGAAAGACTCCAGACAGATTTCTCAGGCAGGTTTCCAGGAGCACAAGTCCTTGGTGATGCTCGGACCTCATCCGATTCTACCAGTAAGCTACATCGTCAGCCTCATTTTTTGTCTTTTTTATTGGTACATTATATTGACACATTATATATACACATCATAATTACACCTTTTAAAAATTAAAAATTTTCCCAGTGCTTCCCACGGTCGAAGCCCTGTCCCTCCCTTCAGCTAACTCTCCCTAATCTGTGTGAATCAGGGTTCCTAGTTCTTGCTGTGCACTGGGAAACTTGAATTTTAAGCGAGATTTTTGATAATCTCTAACTCATTGGTTCTGAGTCCTTCCTAAATTTTATCTTCAAAGTTACACATCAACAACAAACATGGCCCTGGGATGTTTCGCCATGAAGTGTAATGTCGAGGTGTCAGCTCCAGGAGAAATTGGTTTCAGATGGTATGTGAGTGAGTTACTCACTCTGCAGAGTTATTAGCCATCACCATCTAAATGCCGTGAAATGCTGTCTCTCAGTGACATCTTTGGGCAGCGAAGACTGAATTTCAAGCCATTCTTCATTTTAGTTCCTAGCGTTTAAACAATCAGGGATAAAGCAGTGATTTGTGACTCTGTTTTTTCCAGTGACAACAAGCCATTAATGCACAGCTTAAGAAAAAAAAAAGGTGAAGGAAGTGTAGAGCACACGGCTACTTAACCCCTTAACAATTATTTTCAAATCTGTCTAGAAGTTATTTCTTTCGTTCTAGATTCCCTTAGAGAACCAGAAAACTCATAGAAATACCCCATAATTTGATTATTTGCAACTGTAGAGATAGTGGTTATCTCCTTGGAAGTGGACTTCAACTTCACTTGTGTCTGTGAGAGTCCTCCTCTGTTTGTCCATAATCTGGGCTTATGTTGCCAAAGGGTGTCAGCAGGCTGGGGTTCCATCCCCCCGGCACTCCCTCTAGTGACAGATGTACAGGTCCGTGTGGAATCTTAGTTCTGAATATTTTCCTGGCAGAGAGAATTTATAGAAGAGTTTAATTATATGTGGCATTGAGATGTTTTTCAAATGTTGCCTTACCAGGATTTAGTCCTTTCCAAATAAAGCAAGAGAATAATAACCACGGAACAACATTCTAATTCCCCGCTAATTTTTTTTTTTTTTTTTTTTTTTTGAGACAGGGTCTCGCTTTGTAGTTCAGGCTGGCTCTGAGCTCACTATGTAGCTCAGGCAAACCTCGAACTCAGCAATCCTCCTGCCTCTGCTTCCTGGGTGCTGGGTTGACAGGCGTGAGTCACCACACCCGGCACTTCCCTGCCAATTTTTTAAAAGGTGTAATTATGATGTGTATATATAATGTGTCAATATAATGTACCAATAAAAAAGACAAAAAAATGAGGCTGACGATGTAGCTTATTGGTAGGACACTTGCCCATCTTGTGTGAAGTCCTAGGTTCAATCCCCACTACTAGGAAAAAGATAGCAAGTCTTAGGATATGGGAAAAGCTGTAAGTACAGTGAGAGTGTAAAATGGTACAACTTCTATTAAATATAGTGTGTAGGGTATTCAGACAGTTAAAAATAGAATGGCTATGTGATCTCTGAACCCCACAATACCACTTCCAGGTATGTGTCCAAAAGAATTTAAATCAGTATCTCAAAGGGGTTATCTGTACTCCTACGTTCTTTGCAACATTACCTACAAGAGTCAAGATAAAGAAATAGACTAAATAGCTACAAGTGGATGGAAAGATATAAAAAATAGAATGCATCCATGCAATGGAACAGTACTTAGCTATAGAAGAGTAGGAAATCCTGCCACAACATGGATGAACACGAAGGACATCATGCTAAATGAAATGTACCACTCATAGAAACACAAATCCTGCATGATCCCACATATATGAAGCACCTGAATAGTCATACACTGAGCAGTTTATTTAGAAATAAAATGGTTAGTACCAAAGATAAAGGGGAGAGAGAAGTGGGAAGTTGTTTAATGGATTAAAATAAAAAGATAGTGATGGTGTTTTTAAAGGCATTGCTGCAAAGGACGTTCACTTAGGAGTAGGAGAAATGTGCTGTCCTTTTACCAATTTTGGGCTCTTTATAAATTTTAAACAGCAGACGTGTGTGTACAGACTGCAGTGCATATTGGAATTACAAACGGAAGTATGTGTGAAAGTGCCTTGTGCTCAGGTCCACTGTTACCTCAGATCATGCCAAAGGAGTGTAGGATTTCAGAAACCAGTTTTTCAAAATCATTCCTACACAGTCAGGGAATTCTGAGCACTTTCACTGGAATTTGGTACCTAAGCTAAAAGACAAGCTTTGAAGTTGATTATGGCCAGGAAGTGAGCGAGAATTCCGGAGAGCTTTGCCTCCCGGAGGCGCGTGGTTACATTTGTTATTCATCCGGCACACTTACTATGCGCACTTAATAAAAGTTCACCGTAGCAGGAGCAATTCGAGAATGTTGATCATTGCCTAAGAATCCATTTAGATGCAGAAAAGATAGCCATTAAGAGTCGTCTTATAGCCCAAAGTGCAAAATTGGTACTCTGTCAAGTTCAACAGCTTAACGAGCTACACTGAGAACCCTTCTGAATTTGGATCAGCACCTCCGGTGTCCTTTCTCTGTCGAACTCTCCTGTCTCTTCTTTTCACAAAACAGGCTCTTCAGAGGCAGGCCGGAACACCGGAAGCCCAAGCCGGACCCCGCAGCGCCAGCGGCCGCCTGGTCCCCTTGCATGCCTTTCTCGTGGTTTACGGAAAGCCGGAAGGGAGCCTACTCCTTCAGGAGCCCGCCTTCGCCTCCGCGTCCCTTTCAGCCTTCTCCAGAGATTCTCATTTCAGATAAAACGAGGTCCAAGGTAGAAAACACATGGATTAACAAAGCGCACAAGACAGTCCCGACCCCTTCTCCTCTTCGGTCTGTGGAAGGCGCTCTCGGCCTGTGCGCGCCCTGGGTCGCGGAGCCAGGGTGCTAAGAGCGCGATCAGTCCTCGTGGCGCCCTGTGCGGGGAAGGAGGAAGCTTCGTGTCACCGTCACCTGCTCTAACACTGCTCCTTTCTCCAGTGCACGCTTCTCCGAGTGCCTGTCTTTTCCACGTACTGCTATTTAATCTCAGTTTGACAGTTAAGCCATGCTGGGAAAGATGCATTTGAATGAGGAAACAGTATTATAGATCTGGTTACTAAGTATTCTGCTTCAGATTACATTACAAAACCCTTTCGCTGTGCTCTTCAGCGTTCACTGGAAAACAGATAAATTTGGGACTGTGTGTGTTCAGTTCTGCACATGTGAAACTCTTCACAAGAAGCCAGTGCTGACACAGCACCTGCGTCCCTCTTCCTGTCCAGCTGCCGTGCTGAACGGCCTCTCTGTCACCAGAGTTCTTTAACTTTACCACCAGTAGGAATCAGGTGCACGGGTGTGATGTGTTGTTAGACGCGTAACGGGTGTCTCCAGCATGACGCTGCAAACCTGATTAACACTTTGTCGGAACACACAGAGTGGCTAACCTTCATCTGGTGTTTCCTCTCCTTTTGTCTGCGTTCACTTCTCTCTCTCAAACAGAAACATGTGATTAATGTTACTGGAATTTAACTCTTTTCTTGAAATCAACAGGTCCAAGGGTTTTGACCAGGGTCTGTGGTCATCAGCAATACCAGTAGTTACGTTCTGTGTTAAATGCCTCGTTGCTTAAATGTGGTTCTGGCCTAGCTCCGTGACTCTCAAGTTTTAAGTTTTGGCGGTATTGAGTTTTTCGGCCTCTGCCGTAATTATTCTTCACGACCAAGTAGCATTATTCAAGGGAACCTAGTGGAACATTAACAGTCCAGTTCCGAAGGAAGTTTAACATGAAATAAGAGGGTGTTGGTCAAATGTTAGCATTCCCAAAAATCCAGCCATTCTACAATTGTTAGAACAAGAAATTTTGACGGCAACAGACCATTTTGGCCTTTTAGTATTGACCCAGAAACTTCTAAACATTGCTGGAATAATTCTACTCTTAGCCTGCACTGAAGAGACTCCAGATTAGGTGTAAAGTATTTCACAAATGCAGCTTTACAACCATTGTTAGATTGGATGTTGGTATGTGCTGAACGTATTGATGACGTCTTTGCGAAGTTTCACTGAGCTGCTCCACCCCCCAGGCCTGGGTGGGTGTCCAGACGCCTGTCTGCTCTGGGCCACAGCCTCTCCGGCCGTCTGCTGGCGCTGAGAGAGGGCGCAGCCCAGCATGTGGCTGGTCGTGTTATCAGACCGCCCTCTCTGCCGGAACTCCTCGTCACGAAGGGTACATCCAGGAGAGGTCCACCTTCCTCGAGGTGTTTATCATGGCCTTTTCTGGGGTGCCCAGCCACTTTCCTGGTACAAATCGCCTTCTGTTCCTAATAATTCATCCTCTCCATATTATCTCGTATTTTCACTCATGCTGTCACCCATCACAATTAGGGTCGAAGAAAATAGGCTTATTCGCATTGCTCCTGAGACCAATTAGCAGATAATGAATTCTGTACCCTTGGAAAGCGAGTGAAGAATCACTCTTTAAAACACCTATCCTTTCATCAGATGCAGATAGTGCCCAGAATTCCAACAATTGCAAAAAGCCCGGTATTCTCAGCCTTGCCTAGTTGAAGGTCATCACTGAACTAAACCTGAGTTTCTTCTGGGAGTGATTCAGAGGCCCTTTTGAGAACTTGCAGACACACCTGCCTCCAGTTCACCGCTCTGCTCATGTAACACTGGGATTCATTTATTCTTTTACAGAATTTTCCTTTCAATGATGACTTCAGCCCCAGCAGTACCAGCTCAGCAGACCTGAGCGGCTTAGGAGCAGAACCCAAAACCCCCGGGCTGTCTCAGTCCTTGCTGCTGTCATCCGATGAGGTACTCGCAGGCACTGTGGCCTGGCTTCTCGCCCGAGGTTTTACTCTGGAGCTCTCGCGGGAATGTGTTTGGAGGGTAGATGCAGCATAGAAATCATCGGGACTATAGTTTTCTATTTGAAGTGAAGTGTGCATGCTATCTTTCCCTCTCTGGCAACATGAAGCCAAACTGCTGTTTCTGAGACCCATGTAGCTTTCCAGACCCCCTTTCCACCTTCCCATACATAAATACACATGGGGGGCGGGGGCTGGGCGCCGGGACAAAAAATGAGGGGACAACTCAGGTCACACGGAAGTTTACAAATGACCCATTTCCTTTCTCCCCTGTCTCCTCACACTCACCCAATGCCAGGAGTCTGATACTCCTGAATATGGTGTGTCCCCGATTGGATCGTGGCACTACAGAGGCACAGTCAGGATAAGGAAGGAAAGGAAAGCGCCAGCCCCTTTCTAAGAAGTTAGGGTCCCATGAGCGTTACTAAGAACTGCCCTGAGTGAGGCAGGATTCCAGGAGACACGTCACTCCCGCAGAGGGCCGGTGGGGAGGAAATAATGTAAGGGAAGACACTTTGGCTCTTATTTCAATACTTATTTCTTTATAACATGGCTTTTGTATTGTAAAGTGGTTTTTCTTTTCCTTGTAAATTTTTCTGTCGATATTCTTCCAGCTTTGAGTATTTGTATTGGATTAAAACTGTGCACTGTGTTATGTGACGTGTCCTGTTTCTATAACCCTTTTCTTCTTGGTTCCTTTGTTGCCTCTCACTCAGAGCCTGGATATGATAGATGACGAGGTGAGCTGTCGGGGCTGCGTGCGAGGCCTTGTGTGGGATTGTCTCTCTCCTTACGAGCAACTTAAAAATCCGTTAATAAGAGAAACCCTTTCTCCTATAGGGGAAGGTTTCCTCGTGCTAAACGGCTTAACCCTCTGCGCTTGTCTAAATCTTAGCTAAAAGGCATCTCAGAGTAAAAAGAACCGAAACCCCTCTTCTAGGGTCCTGGAGTTCTCTCCTGTCGCCATTGCTTTGACACGGTTCATTCCTTCTCATCTCGTGTGCCTTCACCTCGGCTTCCCATCCCTTCCTCTCTGTTCCTCGCGTGAGCTGCGTCACCAGGGCGACCCCTGACCCCTCCGGCCCTCGCTCCGTGGCTCGCCGTGGCCGCCGTAGGCACCAACCTGCCCCCAGGCGGAGTGTGGGCAGAGCCCACAGCTTGCAGCAAGGCGCGCGGTGCTGGGCTCTGCCCCTCACTGGCTGCGTCACGGTGGCGAGTCGCGCAGACTCTCTGAGCTTCAGGGTCCTCGTGTGTGCAGGGTGATCACGGACGTGTCCAGCCTTCCTCACGGCTGTCCTTGTTGCCCAAATGAAGAAACTGGTTGTAAATTTTCCCCAAGAAGGCTCGAGGGTTTAAATGCCCTCCCCTCCCAAGTAAAAGATACCTCAATATTTTTAATGTGTTTTTCCAGACTCTGGTGTCTTAGAATCCAGAGTGATGCATCACACGAAGGGACTTATGAAACATTTGTTTTGCATGTCAGATATCTCCAGGGTGTTTTAATGTAAAAGTTTAAAACAGAGGGTTTTTTTCGAGATTAAACTTCCTAAATAATGGTACTTTATCTGGGGAAAATTTTTAAATTTCCATATAACTAAAACCATGTAGCTACTAAGTATGTCTCTTTTTAACAGAACTAGAGCCATTATCATTCTTTGGTTGTAAAGTGAGCGTGGCTCCAGTGGGTTAAGAAATTCCTTTTGGTAGCGTAATATGAGACAGAGCGTCGTGGTCCTTTAACAACACTGCGTAAATTCCTACCTCAGATCCTTGATGACGGACAGTCTCCCAAACACAGTCAGTGTCAGAGTCGGGCCGTTCACGAATGGAGTGTCCAGCAGGTTTCTCACTGGTTAATGAGCCTAAGTCTGGAGCAGTATGTATCTGAATTCAGTGCCCAAAACATCACTGGAGAGCAGCTCCTGCAGTTGGATGGAAGTAAACTTAAGGTAACGAATTCCATGTCTGCGTTAGGTTACCAGCTATGACTCCTTTTCCTCACAGAACCTAAGGTGTTTGCGTCAGACAGGAGGCTTCCGCGCACCTGAGAGGTAGCTCTCCTCGCCGGCCGGCGGAAAGGACGCCGTCTGGCTTCGTAGCGGGAAGTGAAGTTCCAGGAGGCGCCGATGGGGGGAGCTAGGGGTCCTCTCCACTGCTTCACCTGGCAGCGCGTGGTCCGCATAGGAACTCCGCCTACTTCCCTGTAGCCTGAGTTTGAGGAAGAGCCACTGTGGACTTCTCATCACATCAGGGCTGAGACCCAGACCCGTGAATCTTCTTTCCTTGTTCATTTCTTCTCCGCTCCCCCATTCCTGCGCCAGAACTGGGGCGGTGACCTCCCCAGGACTTTCCGCCCCCAAGTGTGTGTGGGCTGTGTCTCCCCTCCCCCTCCATCGCACTCATCTCCACGTGTGCAGCCCATCTCTCCTCGAAGCTCAAATGCCGCCCACCCCTGTGGAAAACAGGCAAGGGGTACCCAGCCAGCCCACGCACCCTCCCCCCTGCCTCAGCCCCTGCTAGGCTGACGGCTGGATGAGTATCTCTTGACAGTCTTGAAAAGGTTAGAGATCAATCAATACTTGTGAATATGAAGGCCCCATTGACGAAGCTGTCCCTGCAGGGGAGATGGATGCATCCCCCTGCTGTTCGGAAGGTCACGAAACATTTCAAGTACGCACCCAAGTCCTCTAAGTTTGAATTCCAAGCTGATTGAGCAGCCTCCTCATTATAGTCAGCCTTCCTTTATAGGTCTGTCTACCGGGACAGAGGGCTGGTCGTGCTGACACGAGCATTCCGGCTCCAAAGACATTTTTGGTTCTCATTGTAAATGAGCACATTGGCAGAGAGGGAGCCATGTCGATTCTTCCCAGCCGTCTCAGCCCTCTGTGGCCGCAGGTGCCCAACCCTACCATTGGAAGGTATTGATGAGTTTAGTGATATTTTCCCCTGTAAAGGTCTACAGCGCAGAGTCTGGAGAAGTAGAATACCATTTTCATTCATCCACTCATTGCCGATGTGAGAAGCATTTGTTAATGAGGTTTAGAGTGCACTTTACAAGGGACTTCAAAGGACAAAGAAACAAGAGCCCCACTGTGTCCAGAGTTTTACTCAGTGCATCCCATGTAGCAAATGTAATCAGTTCTTATCTCTTCTCTCTGTGTTTGAACTGGTTCATAAGTCTGAACATATCGTTATATAAACCTCACCATAAACAGAAGAGTCAAAAGTTTTCAAATCCAGTTTGTGTCTGTGTTTCCTTCCTAGGCTCTTGGAGTGACATCATCCCAGGATCGGGCGGTGATCAAAAAAAAACTGAAGGAAATGAAGATGTCTATGGAGAAGGCTCGGAAGGCTCATGAGAAAATGGAAAAACAAAGAGAAAAGCTGAGGAGGAAGGAGCAGGAGCAGATGCAGAGGAAGTCCAAACGGGCGGAGAAGATGCCCTCCACTGCAGCAGAGGGCGCTGGCGAGCAGCAGTAGACATCCAGAAAATTCCATCTCTTCCTGCCTGACCCGTTCTCCTCCAGAGGATGAAGAAGAAACTGTTGTTAGAGGTAACGCCATTCGAGGCAGACAGGGGCACGGTGTGTTCAGTGACTGCATTTCCTGCAATAATAAAATGCACTCAAATTTATCCTCCCGAAATAACCCCAAGCCGCCTTGGGTTTATTAGCAAACCAGAGAGCTCATTTAAAGTCACTAAGTCTCTCCTCTCCTACTTAACAACATTCCGTGTTGTGCCGAGTGGCCTGCGCCACTTGGAGAACCTACCAGCTGGAGCACAGCGCCCCCTGGTGTTGCTGAGGGAGCACCGCGAATGGTCGGGGTGGGGTCCTGAGCCCGGCCACTGTCCTGAGATCTGGGATCTGGACGGCTTCTAGAGCTGCAGGATCTAGTCCGTGTATGGGAAGGGCTCCCTCTCAGTCCGTCTGGACAGAGATCTACTCCCTCTGCGCGAACGTGGATGCCGTGCTCCGGGATTTCCTGCCGAGGGAAAGAGCAGGCACACTGTTCTGCTGGCTGGGCATCGGAAAGAGAGAGAAGTTGAGAGTTATTTAACTATACAAGAAAGCAAAAGCCTTAAGAATGTGTATGTGGCAATACCTTGAGTATCTAAGGGTAGCATTTATCCTCCGTATATTGCTACCGAAAGAAAAAGACATTAGCACAGCCGTGGGAGGTTGGTTCTACCGCTGAGTGTTCAATATTTCAGCAACACCGACAAACACGGTACGTCCCTCTTCTTCCCCAACCAATTGGACGAGAAGCTGATTTTTTAAGGAAACCCACATTTTCTGGCTCCCGCTCCTGGAGAACATTCTGGCTGGTCCTTTGCCTGCCTGTGACACGCTCAAGAGCCTGTCGTGTATTTTCTACTCAGAATTGCCCGAGTGGGCTCAGTGTTTCAACAAACGTGCTTTTAAGAAAAATGTAAGTGCCAGTTAGAGAAAACTTAGATTTGAGTAATATTCAACTGCCAAACTAATTTTTTGAGCATATAGAACACCCTGTAAAGGGGAGCTGTCGGCTACATTGTAGAGGTGTTTTGAATGGCTGCAGCCGTTCTCTTCCACACCTGAGAGATTTCTACTTGGCGGCTCCTTTGAGGCACCGTATGGGAAGCCGTGTAGCAGTGGGAGACTTGCTTATTTTAAAGTGCTCAGGATTTTGGTATTTGATCAAACTGAGTCAACTGCGGGAGGCTGGGGCAGAAGGAAGAGAAAATCAAGACATCTCGAGAAATTTCACATTATGAGGATTTTCTAAATGTCTTTCGTTTTGCTTCTTATGTTGACTCTTCATCCTCTCCGCTGTACGAGCTCCAAAACTGAGGTCGTCACTTTGCAGTAGACCAGTTTCCGAGTAAGACGGAGGCCACGGGAGTCTGTGGGCCCGGGTCTCCCTTCCCGTGTGGCGGCTCCAGCCGTCACGTCCCACGGCGAGCGTTCCGCGTGCAGCGCCTGGCGCCGGCTCTCCAGCCTGCGCCCCAGGACGTCAGGCGCGCTCTTGCAGGGAGCCCCGCGTCTCAGTTCACCAGGATGCGGCTTGTTTATTGTTACGTTAACGTCTGAGTTCCGGAATTCGCTCTGGTAGACATCCACAGTCCCGTGCTCTCCCTAGAGTCTGTCTCCTTTTCTGTACCCGAGAACCATCTGTTAAGCTTCCAGGCTTTTGCCCCCGGGTCTGGGTCATCCGCTCGGTCCTCGGAAGTGCTGACCTCATGTAGCACCGTGCTTCCGGTGACCAGAGTCACTAGTGTTGTTCTGTGCGTCTTCATCTGGGCACCCCAAGGAAACCCCGCGCCAGGTGGCTGTTAATACACTGAGCTCCCTGGTCTTTGCTGTGTTCGTAGCATGAGAAGCCAGGAGCCACCATTAATGAACTTCGAGATTCAGCACGTCTTTCCAAAGACTAAATGAGTAAATATCTGGTAATATCCGTGCCTGCCATTCTACATTTTTGCTATTTGTGTTTTTCTCTGGGAAAAAAAGAATAACCTGGAGCACACTGGAAATTTTACTGTATTGAATCACAAGTGGAAATGGATAATTATTTTATGTTTACACTTTGGTTACATTTGAGAATGGATGTATATATTGCAGATGTCTGTGAGTATGTCACTGCCCATAATTTATGATCTATTGTATTTTCTTAAAGTCTTAGAAGCATTGTTCCCCATTTTAACTTTATTTGTACACTTAAATATTTAGATTAGTATCCAACTGACAATGTTAAAAATCAAGTTCTTATTCGTCATTATATTGTAACCATCTTGATTTTATGATAAATTATACCTATTTTAGCTACAAATGAGTTCATTTATCCTTACTCCTTAAAACTGCTGAAATTGTGAAAGGCATTTGATTTGATGCCCCACAAAGGATAAAATGTAAGCTGAATGTGACAAAGGGAAAGACCTCAGATCTTGTGAGCATTTTGTTTTCTTCTTATTTCTTTTAGTGACCATAGTGCATGAGGACTAAGGTTCTAATGTCTTGCAAAACTCCTACTTTAATGCTAGTGCTGTTCATCGTCCCCGTAATTTGGGAAAGAATTGTCACTTCATTAACCTTGAAGACTCTGTATTTTTTATTATCAAAAAAAATGAGCATAAAGGGAGTACGTGGTTACTTTGAAATGTGTTGTCCTAAAGACAGCTCAGCACGGCTGTCACAGCAGCCAGTGAGGGTGGGGGTGTGGGTCACGCTCTGCAGAGGGGTGTGTGGCGAGGCAGAGCTGTGACAGCGCCCTGGGGAGCAGCGTCTGCTCGGCCCCACGCGGGGCCGTGTGTGGGCGGCCGCCCGGACCGTGCCTCGCTCGCAGCCGCATCCGAGTGCGCCCCAGGGCAGGCGGCTCACGCCGTCCACGCCCGTCCTCCGAGGGAGTCGGCCTGCGCCCTCGTTACGAGACATCCGGGGGGCGGCCGTCACCCGTGGGTGGGGCCCGCTGGGCAGGTTCGCTGCCAGCCTCTCGCGGCCATAGACCCACCGCTTCACGACTGCAGGACGGTGGGTGCTGATGTCAGACACAGCGGCCAGCTGGCACCGAGCGAGCGCTTCTGGCCTAAGCTCCTTTGCTGCTGGAACGAAATGGGAAGAAGGGAGGTGAGAACGCATCAGCCGGAGCCACTGCCTGGGACCCCACAGCCATTTAACCGGAATCCTAAACTGGTCAGGCCCAACCTAGGAGAATGTCCACAGCTTGTTTGATGGAGAGACTCTTTGTGATTTCTGCTGAAGACAAAGCATCTCGTGTGTGTTCTTCGTGCACTAAGATAAACATATTCTCGAAAGTTACATTCTAAGAAGGTAAATGAAAATTATATTTATGCAGATACTATAAATCATGTACAGTCTGAAAGGTTAGAATAGACCGAGCTTTAGGAGGACAGTGTTTACCAGTTGTGTTCAGGACAATTCTGGAGGAAAGTCTCAACACTTCTGAAAGAAACATCTATACTTTGGAGATGGTACAGCCATTTCGTTACACACAGAATTACCAAATTCCACGTGAGTGACTCCAGGTTCTCGCCGCAGGGCAGCCAGAGACACAGGCCCTTCCGTGCCACTGTGGTGGACAGCATTCCCTAATGTTGTGTCACCTACTTTAACACTAAAGAAGTAAAATAGAATGACAGCCCCACCTTTTCCATTTTTTCCAACTCATGTTTACCCAAGGGCCTGCCTATACACAATTCTAAAGCTAATTCTTTTAGGATAGGATCTAGAAATAATGTGTCCACATTTTCCACCAGAATTGTCCTCAGGGTGATGGGGGGGGCACATTCTCAAAAGAGAGCAGTATTACAGGAAATCTAAATGTGCTTTGGCTTTCTACTCCTCAGTCCAGCCCGGGCATTTTGGCAGATTTTGTCTCATCTGTCTTGACTATTTTAAGTCTCAGGAAACACAGCTTTGATCCAAAACACTGGGGAAAAAAAATACCAAATGAAACACATTTTAGTAACTTAAAGCAGCAGCACAGAATAGGCCCAACTGAGAGGCTGGAGGTAAGATGAAAAGTTTATGGAATCAACTCTCCCTGCAGAGTGAAAACAAGTCCTATTCATGGTGGGCAGAGGCCCTTCCATGCTCAGACTTGGGTGCCTATGGGTTTATTGAGCAAGTAGTACATGAAGGCTCACATACGGGAGCATGGGGACCAAGCAGCCTGTGACCCAGTTCCTCCGAGGAGGGAAGGAAAGAAACGCAATGCTTCCAAGTCCTTGGCCCCAAGCCCAAAGCCACTTGGGGCTCAGCAGTGAGCCATAGGTAAGGAATAAGAGAACAGTGGGTAACTTCTCAATAACATGCATGCCATTTGTATAAATGTTCAGAACTAGATATGTGTGAATATATTTCCCAGCCTACACACATACATCACCATCCCATGGCATAAAAATACTGAATATGGAGCCTAGCAGTGTCAGCTGGGAATCTGAGCTGTAATCATAGCTTTATTGCTTTATTTTGTGATGTATACCCATAGAACAGCCCATTGATTTTAGGATTTTTTAAGTATCCCTACTAAATGCACTTATCTTTCTACATGTTTGAATATTTTGGTAAAGTTGATTATTAGATACTTGGTATTTTAATAAGATAAAACTTCCTCAAGTGTTTGGTTAATGCTTTCGTGTCAAGATTGCACAGTTTTGAGTTAGTGCTCAGAAGATATTTATGCAGCTTAGGACATTTTCAACTGCAAACTGCAGCTCTCTTGGCTACAAATTGCACCGTGTGTTCTTGTGCACTGACTTCTGGGGTGACATCAGTAGCCGTCATGCTAAGGTCACATCACATGACCATTTCACATGTGCCAAATCATGGCGTTTTGGTCATCCTGTGCTAAGCAATGGCATTTTGGATGCCACCAAAAATAAAGCAAATGGTTGTAAGTGTTGGAAGGTGTATACTTGCATTTCTTTCAGCTCTTTGACTCATACACCTAGGCTTTCTGTTCAGGATTTAATCATCCGTTCACAAAAAATAATTGGCCAAGAATAGATTGCCTACAAGCAGGGAGGGGCACTGCGGCTCGTAAGCTCCCAACAACAGGGAATGTAGTTAGTGCGTAGTGAAGCTCCTTAATGTACACGCACATGCATTCCTCAATACTGTTTAATAGCAGAACGACTGCTTTTGTACTTTTTATGGTGTTGCAGTTAAACCACAAGTACACCTGCTATGTATTACTAGCAAAACGGGGCAGCTGAACAATAAAGGAGAATAAATTCTGTTCTGTAAGGATTAGATTTACTTTCATCTTTCTTTACCACTAAAGAAAAAGAGTTGTTTGAAAATACATTTGATTCCAAAAAGTGTGAGTAGCATGCTACCCGAAACCTTTAATTTGTACACTTGGCGTCTGACCATTTGCATGGAAGAGACAGCAGTGCAGTGTCTGAGTTGTTCTCTTGTGCTTGGTTACTATGTACCGTTTCAAATGACTTTCGTTACGCTTCGGTTTTCAGAAACAAGCAAAACAAAACAGTGGTTCTTTGTTCTCTGACCAATCCAAAAATACCTGCGATTAAATTTACCTATTAGTGTAAATAAACTTCTTGCCAATGAGTATTATTGTTGTTAGACAACGAATGCAATAAAAAGAGAAATATGGAGATCTGTTGGAGTCATTTTTTTCCTCTTCATCTTCACCTTCAACTAAAACAGGGCTCAGCTGGGTAAACCTGTATTAACTGTCAAAACATATGTGTCAATCAAGAGCAAACTGCACGTTTTTCATGGAAATGAAACTAAAACTGAGTTTTAACTCCAGTAAATTATAAATTGGCAACTAGAATTACATTTGAAAGCATAATTGTGGAGCTGGGCATAGAGTTAAAAGAGCAAAGCGTCCAGTCCGGGTTCCCCGCCCATCCTTCTGTTCCCCTGCGGCCATCTCGTGGCCCAGAGCGCTGATGCCTGTCACTCTGGAGAAGTCCTGCGACAGGCCCACGAGGCGGTCACTCAGACACCACACGGTGAGGGACAGGCTGGAACTCAGTCCCTCCATCCAGGAGCACAGGGTTATTTTAAAGTTTTATTTCTAACAACCTCCCAGATTGAAAACACTGCCTGTAACAGATGAGTAATATTAATGTCATTCTCTCACACACAGACTCTATCCGTGACTAAACTTTTTTTTTTTTTTTTTGAGACAGGGTCTCACTTTGTAGTTCAGGCTGGCCCTGAGCTCACTGTAGCCCAGGCAAACCTCGAACTCAGCAATCCTCCTGCCTCTGCCTCCCGAGTGCTGCAATGACAGGCGTGAGCCACCACACCCGGCACTGTGGTATGTGGTATTGATGGCTGGTGGGCGTGAGTCTCCACGCCCAGCACTGTATGTGGTTACCGGGATCGAACTCAGGACCTTGCACTTGCGAGGCAGGCGCCGGAACCACTGAGCTAAATCTCTGGCCCCCGTGACTAAACTTTTGCCTGTGGAAAGGCTCCTCGCTGGGCTTCACAGAATACTGTACGGGTGGCGGCGTTCTCTGTCCTCACGAGTCAGACGGTTCCAAACCACGCTGCTTTCCTTCCACGGAACATGGCCGCCCGCTCTGTGAGACTGCACGGCCTGCTGCTCGTGTAGAATGCGATTATCTTACTGCACGCGGAGTGGACAGTGGCTACTCAGGGAGATCTCTCCACAGGAAGTCCGCGAGAGGACTTTCCTGCGCGCACACGCATCGGTAGCGAGAGACTCTACTTCCGCATCCTGTTTCCTGCGTTTCCGGTGGCCAGATAATGGAAGGCGCGCTCACAGGACGCTCGCGGGCTACTCTCTGAGACTGACTGGAGCAGATTGAACCTTGATACAGGGAAGCGTTCTTATCAACCATTTTAATGAAAAGGACCTCTTATTGGCAAGTCGGGCTTTCAGGTTTCCCCACACTGCTGCGAGGCAAACGCCCGGCCCCGGATCTGCGTAGGAACGGCGCTTCCGGCCTCCGCAGCGAGGCGCCCCCCCCCCCCCCCGGCCGTCAGAGCGCGCAGTGAAGCGCCCGGTGGAACACGGTGCCCACGAGCAGCTTCCCTCGGTGCGCCGCGGCCACGGTGCTGCCTTGCAGCATGCGCCCGTCCTCTGCGTAGACCACCGTTACCGTGGGCTCTTCTGCTAAAATGTTCTGGATTCGAATCACCTGTGAAGGAAATAACAGGAAGTGAGTTATTTTTTAAAAATCACTTAAAACCACTTTCCGAGGTTCTTTCTCCATAAGAAACCGTATTATTCTACAACTACCTAAATCGTATTCTGTTCCCAAATCACTCTACCTGCTTCCCCTTTGGGAAACAGGCCGTGGTCTCCCACTCCGGGGTACCGCTCATCCCTGGTTGCTGTCCTTGCACTATGTATCTTTGTAGACATCCTTTTATTAACTCCCCTCAAATTACTCAGCTGAAACGTAGCCTCCGTTTTCTGCCTAAGTGCTGAATAAATACCCCCCAAATTTCATTTTATTTCTACTCATTCGGATGATCTACCCATGTCCCTTCTCTTATCATGAAGTGAGAGATAAGAGCTGTATTTTCGGCTGAAAAATAATAGACAGAAATGCAGACAGTAACATGGCTTACTTGTCCAACTAACCTCTGAGCCAGGAGGATTCTCCGAGTCGTAGAAGAAGATCTTCATGCCGTTGGGATGGCAACCGACCCACAGGTCGCCTGTCACGGGGTCCACAGATATGTTATCCACGAGCGTGTCAAAGCCAAGGGCCTTCCAGGATTAAAACCAAGGGAAGGACAAAGGACGGGAGTGAGCAAAGGCGGGGCGGGGCGGCAGTGTGCGGGGAGCGGCGTGGCCCCCGCTCGCCCACTGCCGGTCTCAGCCGCCTGCTTCAGTCATAGTCGGGCCCCTCCGGCCTTCCACTGCCGCTAGTCCTTAGCTAGATTCCACGACAGGTGGGGAGAGGGTCTCAGAAAGCAAAGAAAGCAGTTAAAAATTAGATGAAATCATGTGTACGCACACCTGTGCGCAAACCTAAAACTGTAAAATAATAATAATAATATAAGTGCAGCACAAAACAGTTGTTTAGGAAGCCCCACGTGAGGGAAATATCTTCACAAATGCTCCATAAACAAGCAAGAAATGTAGATTTGATTCTGACAAGAACATAGATGAAATGTGAGTTCTTTCACAGCTTATAGGCTTTGCAGCCAAAGAAGAAATGATCACCCAGGGTCTAATTTCTGCCTGGGAGTTAAGGAAGTTTGCTTTGCAGTTCCCTGGTGTTATTCAACTCCCTGTTCTTCTGCTGTTTATTCTCTAAATATAAGCTGCAAGCATGCAATGACTGCAGAGATTGGAGCCGAGGCTTTGTACCAGGATCATAAATAATACCAATGATTCTTAATTCCACCATTCATCATCTTGGCTGCTTTCTCCTGGAAAGAAATCCCATCTGCTTGTTTACCTATAACTCTCACTGGAGAAGCAATATCTACTGTGCACCTCAGAGTTCCGCCTTCCTAGGTGCCTGGGGCCCCAGCAAATAGCCAGCCTCGTCTCTGCACAGACCAGCGAGTGGGCAGGCAGCTGCAGCGAGCTACCGCTACCTTTGCTTCCTACTCAAAAGTGAGAGCTAACCCTGCGTCCTCATGGGAATTTGGGGGTTCAGGCCCCAGAACCCCCACCCTTCCCAGCTAGCACCTCCGCAGTTGTGATTAGTTTCTCTACGTGAGGAAATGGGCGTGTCTCCACTATTTCCTTTAGAACGTGTGCAGCCATTGGGTGGATTTGAAGGTGGACAAAAGCCTGCTGACATGAGGGTCGATGTGGGACTAGGAAGACTCGGAAGCCTGGGGTCCCATCACCCAGGACACGGTCACTGAGCTCTTTGAGCACCACCACTTGTGGTTCCCATGAAAGAGGAGAGAGGAGCAGGGAGGAGCCCATTTATGAATCTGGAAATGAACTGTTCCTCATAGTTTTGTGTCAAAATGTCCTCCCAAAGCTCCACGTGGGCTTTTCAGAGCTGGCTGGATCTAAGGTGTATGGTGTTAAGTTTAACTGTGTGTGTGATTACTAAAGTAGCCTACCGATTGGTTTGGCACAGTTCTGGGCATGGACAATGGGAGGCCTCCTGAGTGCGATAGCTGCTTGTCCTGTGGGCATGCAGCCTGGATAGAATGTGAGGGATAGAAAGAGAGCATCTCTTGTGCTTGCTTTCTGCTTGCTGTTTTTGCTGTCTCCTGCCTTCTGCCTTCTGCCTTCCGCACTGTCCTCCTTTAACATCAGGTGTTGGGCATTTTATCTCAGCAGTAAGAAGAGGAACTAAGACTTGGTTTGCCGATATGTGGTTCATTGGTATGCTGACTTATTAAAGTGTTCCCGTATCACAGACTCCCCTCTCACCAGGATAAGTGAAAGCTTTTCCATTCTTGGTCAAGAAAATGTAATAAACATGAGAAAAACTGTATTCTCTGTTAACAAATATACCAATTTTGAGAGAAGGAAAACTCATTGAAGTGCAACTAATTCATTGTATGAAACTTTTTGGAGGAGAGGGAGAGTTATTTTTACTGTGGTAAAGTAAATTTTTCATCTTAACCATTTTTACATGTGCAGCTTAATGACACCAGGTACCTTCACACAATGGAGTATTACTCTGCCAGAAGAATAAGTTTGAGTCATCTGGAGGAAAATGAGCATACTGTAAAATCATGCTGTTAAGTAAAATCAGACACACAAGTTTAAATATGACATGGTTTCTCCTATGTAAGAAACTCAAAACATAAAGAAGAAAATTAAAGATAGATGATTAGAAGTAGGGAGATAAATCTTTTGCAAAAGGGAAGGGAACCATGAGATGGAAGGAGGTGGGAAGAAAAGGGATTTTAAAAAAAAAGACTTGTCATGTACAGGTACTAACTTCCCACAGTGAATGTAATGATGTCCCTGAAAACATGTACTAATAAAAACTAACATTAACATTACAATGTACAATGCCTGATACCAAGAACAAAGCACATCCACCATGTTGTGATATTATGTGCATCTACCATTACCACCATTTATCTCTAAGATTTAAAATAATCCCAAATGAAAACTCTACAATCATATAAACAGATATGTCCTCTCTTCTCACCCCGAACCCATGGTAACCACACTTCTATTTCCTGTCTCTGTGAGTTTGCCCATGCTGTGCACTCCAGGTGAGTGAGATCACGATACTGCCGTTTTGTGTCTATTTTCACTTAGCATCCAGGGGGTGGACTATATCAGGCCACCTGTCCTCTTTGATGCTGAATGATGTTCCACCAGGGGGCGGGTCTACCATACTGGGCAAGTCATAAACCCAGCCACACTGCACCAAAACTTTTACAATGAGCCCCAGCTAGTTTATCAAATCTGCTGGCATTCTGAGGTGCTTAATCAGTGCAATCTTCCAAAAGAAAGAAGAACGTTCGGTCTGAGGGGCAGCCTTTACGAAGGCGGGTGTTATGGCAAGAGATGGGCGTGGCTGTTGCCAGAAGCAGAAGCCAAATCTGAAACAAAGCTTGCCTTCCATCTTGCCTGGGCAGGAGCGTAGCTCTAGCGCTGTGCTAAGTGTGTATCAGTTGGGGTTCTACTATAAAACTCTTAATTTAACAAGTATTTGGTAAATGGCTGCTAGGTAGGTGTTAGAAAAGAAATCTGTGGTGAAGGCTGTACCGTGGGCAAACAGTCAGATCACAAAGAAGACAATTATATACGATGTTGGCTAAAGGCAAAAACAAAGCAGTAAAAAGAGAGGAAATGTGGATTAGTGAGAGAAGGCCCCACTCAGGTGGCATTTCAGCAAAGACTGGAAGGAGGTGAAGAGAACCATGGTCACGAAGAGGATGGTTACAGGCAGGAGCATTCCTGGGGGTGCCGGTATGACCGGAGGCAGGAGGGGTGCAGGGGATGGAGACAAAAGTGAAGCACGGGGTTACCCGAGCCACACCCTGCCTTGTGAGCATGTGCCCTTTATAACACGGAAGAGAGAAAATCTGCATTAAATACAAGCTGAAGCTGTTTATTAGCTTTTCACCAGCACCAAGGAAGCACACAGAGGAGAGGGGTGTGAGGAAAGACCTAGGGACACAATCCAAATTTGTAATTTCCTAGAGCAAAAGCATCAAAGTTTCATAGGTGAGATGTGTGGTCTGCTGATAGCCGCTCTGCATGTAAAACCAAAGTGAACAACAAACACAGCCACGTTGGTGACTCTCCTCAAAGGAGTGAAAAATTGATTCTCACCCATTCCAATTAGACAGTTCTTTTTTCCTCACTTTTAATTTCATAAATCAATTAGAATCTAATTATCACTCTGCAAACTTATAGTGTTAATACATCTTACCTTCAATGGAGTTAAAGTCCAATTAGCATGCTTTTCATACACATGAATCTTATGAGCCAGCAACTCAGCTACATAGACATACCTTCAAAGAAGCAAGAGCTACATCAAAGGGCTGGAAGCAACACAATTCAAAAGGGTACAGTGAGCTGAGATAACTCTTCCTGTGGAGGAACTTGCTTGGAGACTGAAAAATGGAACCCATCTCAAAGCACACTAGCTCTGAAAGAGCGCGATGAGTTGCTAATGCACAAAAGGGTTGACTCTATGAACAGTTATTCTGGAGGGTGGGAATCTGCTCATCCCTCTTTGGTAGAGAAGGAATTTAGCCCTAGGACCAGCTCTTAATATCTCGCTTTGTCAATACAGCGTCAAGCCCCAGCTTGTGCACTGCAGTGAGCCAACCCTCAGGAGGGGAAGGCATAGTCCTCGACCACAGTCTCTTGCGTTAGGCCAGAGAAAATTCAAGAGATTCAGGGCCTGACTTGGCACAAGAGAAGTCTTCCTTGTCCTCTGCCCTGAGCTCAGGCCCAGCCCTATCATTTAGCGTTTGAACAATGCACAGTCCCACACAGCGTAGATTCCTGAGATGCACACTGTGTCCCAGAGCAGGAGAAATGATGGCCTCACTGTAAATCTAACTCCCTGAAAAATTAATAGTTGTATATATTTCCTAATTGTGTCTTTCTAGGATTCTATACTAAGCTATATTTCTTTACTTAGAAAAGAGCTGTGTTCTACATCTGTCTGCTAAGAACCTGGACCAATCCATTATGTTTTAAAGGGTATACGTACTTGCCATCAGGTGAGAGGCTGATTCCATTTGCGAAATCCAATCCTTCTGCCACTACTTGAACACCCTCTGGACTGTAGTAAGCAACATAAGACCACGCTAAACCCAAGTACATCTCCCAGGATCGCAAGTATGGGTCAGCAAAGTAGTGATCATTTGTGGCATAGAAGTGTTCTGGTCCTACAGCCGCAATGTCATTTACACTACAATGAAAATGCACACAATACACACAGGTGAGTGTACTGGGTCCTGCGCGACTGGGAGTGGCTTTCAGGCATGTCTAATCAGGGTACAGGTGGAGACTTCCTACTAGTTATAAAGGCATAGAATTAATATGAAATCAGTCCTATGGGACCAGTCCTCAATGATGAAAGCTGCTCTCAGAAACCCTAAGAAGGATTATAACGGTTCAACATAATAATCCTAGTGGCTGTGTCTTAAAAGGAGTGGTATGATGTGACGGTGTGTGTGTGTGTGTGTGTGTGTGTGTGTGTGTGCGTGTACGCATGTGCATGCGTACATACTTGCCTGTGTATGGACACCCTTATTCATTAGCCACCACAGGAGGCCAGGCTCAGAGCACAGTGAGTATGCTCACTGGGAACTGACTCCTGTCTTCGAAGGCAGAAGATGGTGGAAAAAACACCCAACGGGCAGTTTGGAGACTTATATTTTTGAAGCTCCATACTATTAGCTGCATGATGGAGTGGAAGTCAGTCCTTTCACATGGCAGGGCCTCAGTTTCCTTATCTGTGAAAAGACAGTGATAGCCTGGCCCAGCTTCTACCCTTTATGATTCTAAACCAAATAAGATCTCCATGATCCAGAATGTTCCCAACTAGATTCTCTGACTTTCTCTCCCTCTGATTAGGATTCTCTTGGTGTTCCTGAGGATGTAAGATATATGAGTCTATTTTTCTGCTTGAATAGGTACAATAGCAAACACATAAGTGAGTCATTCCTTGCTGACTGAGGCAACGGAAGTTCCCCTGGGCCATGATCGGAGAGAATTATCTTCGCCGTGCTGCAGCGTGGGTGGTAGCCAGCGCATCAGCTCTGACATGGCTCTGGGCTCTCGGGTGCAACAAAAACATCCAGAGCCTCAGTTTTCTCATCTGCAAAGGGAGGTTAAGTGAGTTTCCCCAAGTTGTGCAGCTCATTAGTGGGAGACGAAGTGGCAGAATCTTAATTGGTGGCGTTGCAGAAGGAATTCCAACGAGGCAACGGGCGCTTGTGTTTCTCGGGAAGCCTGGCCCTCGGTAAACCCTCGGTGGATGGAAGCCCCCACTGCTACACAGAAGAACAGCTAAGGACCGTGGCTCAGCCTGTACTGGCTCAGGACGTGAATCTGCGCCCCGGCTTTCCTCTCTTTTTCCAAAATGCATTTCTGGAATGTGTGTGTGTCTCACTGTTACTTCCTTGTTCTTCGTTTAAAAACGAGCAGGTTGCAATCGCTTTGAAACCTGATGGACTCCCTAGGGATCCCGACCCCACCTGGCACTGTCCCCGCAGGGCCTCGGCGTGGCCTCCAGCGTGGGGCCCCTTCTCTGCCACGCAGCTCTCTCCCAAGGCCTTGAGAGACCGGGGTGAGGAGGACACGCAGTTGCAGGTAGGAAAGGCCTTAGCACCCTGCTTGGCATGTAGCACGTGACCAGGAACTATACTTGTCATCTCACTGATAGCAACACACTCAATTTGTAAAAAATGTGGTGACCGAAACCTTAATAAAATAAAACAACCATCAGATCCAAAATAATTACATGCAGCTAATACCTGAGTCGAGAGAGACACATTCTTTTTATTCGTGGCACTGTGGTTACTTTTACCCTGGTTCTATGCTGCCAAAGACCAATACTTTTGTAACTTGCTCTGAAAAAAACACTCGAGTTCTGGGAAATTGAACAAACCTCAGGCTTCTGAGATTAAATGGTGAAAAAAAAATTAATTTTCACTCTGTGCTTGAGCTACCAGGACTCGATATTCCACCTGCACCACTCAAGTGTCACTTTAGGCAACTTAACAAATACTCCAGGGTGCAGATTTTTAAAAACCCACAAAGGGTATAAAAATTAACACCGTTAAGAAGGCAGTTATAAAAAGTCATCAAAATAATCTGTTTAAGTTGGCTTGTGGAGCCCTTGATTTAGCACCAAAACTCATTAAATATAGTTACTGTTATTATCATTGGTCCAGCTTTTTCACTCCTCCACTTGGCTCTCTTTGGGAGGCTATGTATTCCCTATGTTCTTCAAACACTCGGTGACTTCCGTCTGTCTCCAAAGCATGTACCAAAGGCGGACATGGATGAACTCTTCTGGCCTCTCTTTCTCTAAACCTCCATTTGGCCTGGGGCGCAGAAGTCCTGGATGTTACTTCCCACTTGGCCACGAATTAGTCCATTGACCTTGGTCCAGCACCTCAGTCTCTTTCCAACCTCACCTTCCTTTTCCTCAGATCCATCAGGTAAGGAAGGAGAGGAGGGGGCACGAGCGACAGGGTAGGTAGAGATAGACCCTGTGCTGGGCACATTAGGAGGTAGCTGCAAAGGAAGCGCATCTAGATTGAAAAACACTGGAGTGTTTGAACGCTGTGAACTGCATACGTAAAGGTTGGGATTCTAGCATCTCCTAACAACTTCCAAGATAGTGTCAGACTATACTCCTGAATCCACCATTAGTTCATAGAGTGAGTGAGGAAATTGACTGTTTAAACTGCCCAGGATTTTCTTTCACCGTATGACATACTGTCAAGCAATCTAGTATGGAACTGCGTGTTTTCCAAGACCTGCTGTTCCATAAAGTATGTGGAACCTAGCAACAGTGAAGACAGTATGAGGAGGGGTTAGATACACTGGGTTTTCCATTGTGTTGGATACAGGCTTTGAGTTTACAGCAATGTCCATGATTCTATTATTTAATATAAATCAAAATAAATAAATAAACTCAAAATGTGGAACTCATCTATGAAACCTGTTTATGTTTGAAGAACTAGCCTAGTCTTGGAGTCAAACTTTATCTTGGTAAAAGTTTGTATGGAGATCTGAGTTCAGGAGCACCCATCTAATACCTAATTGGCTTGAGAACAAGGAATAAAACAGGGCTTCTCTGCAGCCCAAGTTCTCACAGGTTTCTTCAGTTAGAGGAATTTCTGATCATCAAAAATGGGAGTTGAACCAGCCCTACCCAAAACGAAAAGCGTGGGATGTGTCATCCACTGGTGCTAAAGGAAAGCAGAAACGTGCTCTATCTCAGTACCTAGTCAGAAGTTTGTGCCTAATGGTTTTCAGGTGCAAAAGCGATTTTTCTTCTTCTTGAAATTTAAACACCTCCACTGTAGATTTGAAATCTGGATGGTTTACGACCAGCAGGTACACAGCATTACCTGAGAGGAGATTAGAAACAAAAATCAAAATATTAACTGAGCTCTGAGCTGTCAGCTCTGTCTCCAAAAAGCAATTTCAAACCACCTCCGATGAGTACTTAGGGTGTCAGCCAGATGGAATATTTTCATCTCTTTGTACAGAGAGCATCAGTGATGGAGCCAAAGAAACATGGCTAAAGCAAAATGGGTGACAGACTCTAAAACTCCAAACTCCACACGGGGAAAATACCCTCAACTTCAGAGTGAGTGTCACTTAAGTATTACATTTACAGAGGGATAAGTTTAAAACTCAAAAGAAGAATGTTGGTCACCTTATACTGTGTGTGTGTGTGGGGGGGGGGTTGAGCAGAACCAACATCCAGTCCCCGGCTGAGCTTCCTGCTCCTGGTGTAGTTGGTGCATGTTTTACCGAACAGTAAACCTTACCTTCATCGGTGAAAGTGCTAATGCCGTGAGGGTTGAAGGAAGCTAAGTTGAATTTACTTCCTACGATTTTCAGCTCAGACACTTCTGGGTCATCTTCTTTCAGGTCCATCAGGAGTATTTTTCCAGGCTTGTCAGGTTCAAAACTCTTTATCCCTGGATACTTTAACCCCTCAGGGGCAGGAGGAGAAGAGGTGAGCACATCACAACCAGTTCAAATGCTGAGAGCGGAGGCGGGGGGGGGGGTTCACACGAGGTGCTCCTGGCCACAGGGCTGGCAGGGCTCAGGAAGCCTCTGAGCCGCTGGTGTGCTAGCCCACAGGAGGTGCCGCGAGCCGCATGCTCCTGCAGGTCCCCACCCTCCCATGACCCACGGCGAGGTCTGGACTGACACAACCCCCAGCCCACCGGAAAGGCGTATGACTCCCTGCTTGAAATAAAGTATAGAGAAAGCCTAAGAGAAGGACTTCAATGGCCAGTTCCAGAAAGTGTTCCAGAACAAAGTCACAGAAAGAAAACACTCACAGTGCTGATGAAAGCCAGTCCGTTTGGTAGTATCTCCAAGTCTTCAGCACCTGTTTCTGCAGAAAAGAGAAAGGACAGTGTTTCCTGCTCTTTGCAGAAGTTGTAGAGCCATTTGCCATCACACCTACCTTGAAAATAGCTTTTCTTTGATAAATTCAGAGTAATTTATTCCTTCATTTATTAATTTTAATGGACTGACATGATTATATGGAAATTTTAAACATGTTAACATCATTAACAAACGTAATTAAAATAAATGTGAATCATTATTTTTATTTATGTATTATTTATATAATTGTTATGTATTTGTTTTAAATATTTTTACATATATTTTATATATATTTTTAATATATTGTTTTAGACTGATGGACTAGCACTTTTTCTTCAGTCCCTAAATTTATATAAAATTTATGAAACTTTACAAAATTTATAAAAGGTACAATTATTTGAAAAGAGCTTGCTGTTTTTCTGAAGATGCAGAATGAACTATAAATATAGTTGCTTACAAAGATTTGCCTTCCACAAAGGAGACCAGGACTAACCTTTCCCAGCCTCCCTTGCAGCTAGGACACCAGTTTGTCCTCTAGCTCTGACTAATAAGATCTAAGTGGAACTCTGATGAGTTCTCTGGGAAAAATTTTCCTCTCCAATCTTCATGAAGAGAGACCTTGTGACAACTGCAAAGATCTGTGAGGATTTTTTTTTTCTTTAAAACTGTACCCTTTGCTGGCTATTTCATCTCCCCCTTCTTTCACCTTGTGCCCTCTCCTGGTCATATTACTATAAAGTTAAGACTTGTTCTTTTTTTTTTTTAGAGACAGGGTCTCGCTTTGTAGTTCAGGCTGGCCCTGAGCTCACTACGTAGCCCAGGCAGGCCTTGAACTCAGCAATCCTCCTGCCTCTCCTCCTGAGTGCTGGGATGACAGGCATGAGCTGCCACACCCAGCATTGTGGTATGTGGTACTGATTGCTTGTGAGCATGACTTACCACAACCGGTATTATTGAATGTGATTACCAGGGATCGAACCAGGGACCTTGCACTTGCTAGGCAGGTGCTAGAACCACTGAGCTAAATCTTCAGCTCCTATCTGACCAAACAAACAAACAAACAAATGATCAAAACCGCCAATATACTGTCAATATGTTGGTGAAGTCAAAAGTCAAACTGTGTGATATTTATAAATAACTACTGACTCAATAATATTCTTTTGGCTCAAGATTGCAGTTTTGAACAAAATTAAATAGGTGTATTTATGAAATAAATAGCAACATCATACACTGGCAGTTTAAATGAGATCTTCTCATACATACCTATTCCTTTAACAAAATTACAGTTAGGAAGTTCCACTGGTGTTACTTCACGGAAGGCATTAAGTCGTTTTCTAGAAGGGAAAATGGAACACACATGAAACTATGCAGAAATGAGACTTGCGTTGCAAAGGTGAGCAGTCCACAAATGTCCCTTAACTCTACTTCGGTTGGGTTAAAACCAGAGTCAGTGGCCCTGGACCCACGTTGCTACCAGGCAAGGCCTGGGCAAGAGCGCTGAGGACCTTGGGGCATGACATTGAGTTGTGTAAGAACTCCTGAGTGTAGGGGTGGACAGATACCCAAAGGAGACACACGGTATCCTCTCTGGGCTCTGGGCGCTTTTCCAGGAGTAGAAACTATTTCAACAGTCAGGTAGAGACTCCTATCCGGAGAACTGGGCTGCATGGCTGCCTGTTCCAGTTCGGCCCACTAATGTCTGAGTGACGGGCTTCCTATCATCCGCCCTAGCGCCCCCAGGCGGGCCGAGGCATGTGGCTTCAGACGAAGTCCTTGTACATGAAGGTGTGTTCAGGAGATTTGAAACTTAGAATATTTGAAACTTCAGAAAAGTCATCCACCCAAAGGGTTTACTCACATGTGCGTACAAACGCACACACATGCACACACAACCAACTTATTAATTCTGACCACAGAAATATCATGGAGGAATTTTTGGGTGAAGGACAAAGGAAAAAGGAACAGATGTGAGAAAGAGGAAAAAGCAGGCCGCCTGAGCAGAGCAAAGAGGGAGCATTTGCAAAAACAACAACAACAACAACAGACCACAGTTTAGCACAGAGAACTAAATAATGCATATAACTTCTAGAACAAACTATGTATTTCTGAAGTCGTCTAGGAATCTTATTCTTAAACACAGGCTGAGGGACTCTGCGCTTGTCTTCCTGGAGGTTTTGTGTCACTGAGGGAGGTGGACAGACGATGCGTGCGGTTCTTGCCAGCACGCTACACACTGTGAATGACTTATCCCTGAGCTTTCATTCATTCATTCAGGGACATACTAGCGCATCCTGCTGCATTCCATTGGCTACAGACCCCACTGTCACAACAGGCCTGGCCTGCTGATCTGTTTTGCAGAAACGTCTCCACGGGCCTAACAGGCGGCCAGAGCAGAGAACCAGAGATAGCGAGATGCCCGTGGGGGCAAGAGCTTCGGTCTGGACGGAGATTCTGGCTTTCGGGACAATCAGCATGAACTTAGAAGGCAGACTTCAGGGGGAACAGGATCTGGCACATGACCTGGGGAACTAAAATGGAAATCTGACTCCATAATTCCAAAAGTTTGCACACAAAGAAAGGAAAACAATAGAGAAGTGATTCAAACTTCTCAGAATAAGAAAAGCTTTTTTTGCAGGCACAAACGCACACACAACATACACACGCATCTGAAACAGGCTGACAACAAAACTCCAATCCATGTAATGTATTCTTACCTCTTCTGTTCAATTCTACTTCAGTTGCTTTGAAATCCACTTAGTGGACTGTGACCCGTTAGGAAAGACCGCGGACTAGCAACGACGTGGTACACTCAGAGGCACCCCAAGGGCCTGGTACAAAGCGCTAAGCACAAATGAAGGTCATAACTAACAGCAGTGCGTAGAGTGGCCTGGAAGCAGGGAGCCTAGGACTGACGTTGCTGAATGGGCCAAAACTTGTGCAAAATCCCCCAAACAGTCAAATCAGCTGCTTCCCCCCCCCCACCCCCGAAATATACAGGAAGAGGAAGTCCACTGCCTGGCTCGTAAGGGTCATTAAATGTGATGGGTTCACAGACGACAGAGAAAGGAAGAACAGCTGGGCCGGTTCTAATTCATGCATCCCTCCATGAATCGCCAACCTTCGGTAAAAGGCAGACTAAGCACGAGGAACGGAGCCCAGCTCGAGAGGCGGTGGGGAGCCGGCCCCAGCTGAGCTCTAGTTCACGGCCGCGCGGGCCCGTCTTAGTGGCTGCCGCTGAGAGGACAGTTCAAGGGCTGTGCTCCTTCGTCCAACCTCCAGACACCTCCCGGAGGACGGTCTCCCTCACTGCAGATGACTAGATTCCCAGGGCTTCTAAGGCCGCCCAGTTACGAAATGGCTAAACTGGGATCGCAAGCCAAGCAGGAACGCAAGCCTCCCCAGAACCCTTTTTCCCGGGAAGACGTAGGAACAGCACGGCTGAGCAGCAGGAAGAGGCACTTGATTACCCCATCCGGCCCCATCCTTCTACCTAGTCTCTAATTATCGGGGAGTACTTTGTCAGGGGCTCGATGAGGTCCCCATGCTCCACGTCTGAGAGGTAAGGTTCAATGTCGGAGGCATGCCCCTGCTCCACAAGCTTGTGAACTCTGTCCAGAAATCACACAACCTTTGCCATGAACCGCTCTGTGCAAACACAAGCCGGCCCCTCTCAGAGAGCGCAGCGGGCCTCCAGAGCCTGTTCGGACCGCAGTCTGGTTCCACTGCCCCTCCCCCTGCACTCACTTGGTATTCCTTTTTAAGACCTACTATGTGCCAGGCCCCTATATTTCCTCACTTAATCTTTGGGGCAAAGATTCCCATCTTCCTTTTTCTACTGGTAAGAAGACTGAGGTGCAGAGAAGCTAGGTCACGACATCTCTTATTTTAAAAGGCAGAGCTGGGATTCGAAATGAGTTGCCCTAATCCTCAGGACTCTTTCCCTGCGTCTGTTCCTGTCCTCCCACGACCCCTCCATCTGCCACGTTCTTCCCTCCCTTGCTGGGGAGAGGGCCCTCCCTGGCCTCCTTCAGCGTCCCCGGCGCTTCCTGACCCCCCGTCCATCCCTGCCCCTGGTGAGTGACGACCACGACCTGGTGACCCCTTGACTTGCGGGCCGAACAGGGCACTGCAGAGGGAGGAGGCTCCGCGGATGTCCCTGTCTTGCTCTGTGGCACTGCAGCCGTGGGCATCAGATGGCGAAGGTGGTTCGCGTGCACTGACTGGGGAAACTGAGGCTCGGGGGCTTGTTCGTCCTTAGCCTGAGGTTTCAGTGAGGTGTGCTGGTAGCCAGGCAAGCTCTGGGATCTCGCAGGACAACAACAGAGCGAACAATGACAGGACACAGTTAGCTGTATCTGTCTTACTGCGGTATGTGTGACTGTCCCGCGGGTTTCAGCCAGAGAAGCAAGGCACAACTTTTCTTAGGGTGCAGGGGTTTGCAGGGGCTTCAGTCCATCGTCGGCTGACTCTGAGGCAGAGAGGCACGCAGAGGGGCACAGCAGGGGAGGAACAGCTCATGGCACAGCAGAGGAAGCTCAGAGCTACTGAGGAAGGCCGGAAGGAGACAAACCCTCTCCAGCCCCGTCTCCGAGCAGGACTCTTTTCCCAACATCGCGTTTAGCTATAAACTCATCAGTGGACCAATCCCTTGAATAGTATCAGGACACTATGATGCAACAGCTCCCCACATCCCCATTTATGAGAGCCTGAGGCTTTGGGGGGTCATCTATATATAAAGAGTAACAGGGATAAAATAACTTGAAGCTTGTAGAAGTGTGATCTAACCCAGATGTCTGGAATCCACCATGACCTCTTCGCACACAGCCTGTCGCATGGAGCCGCCATCGGACGGCAGGGATGCGTGGAGGGCTGAGGCTGGCACTGTGCCTTCTCTCCAAAAAGGGAAGGAGCAGGCCGGCCTTAAAACTAGCAATCTAGGAACGTGCCCTTGAGGGTGCTGTTGCCCGGGCATCCCGCAGTGGTTCTACCACAGGCGGTGGCGCCTGGGATCCGGGCAGCAGCGTCGGGTGGGGCGCCCCGCGCGGGCCCTGTCAGCCCGGCTTCCCGGCCGAGGGCTGATTTTCTGTCCCGCCCCGGTGGGTCGCTCCGTCCTCCGTGTCTCCGTGGTCTCCCTCACGGCAGCACCGTGACTACTGAAAATTCACGGGAATTTTTCCATCACTTGAAAGCTTAACTCATTAACTGCTTTTCTCCTAATATTCGGTAGTTTTAAAATAGCAACCAAAAGGTTAAAAATCACAATAGTGTGTTTAAAACCTATTCTAAATGACAGCTTCTAATGAGACCGTAAGAGCATATAACGTTTTTAAAACTCCAAAATGTTATGTTTGTTTTCATGTTTGACTTCAGAATAAATAACATATTATTGACTAAACCTTGTAAATGCGATCTCTAGACTTTGAACCCCGAAACCCCTACCCTGAAGCTTCTGGTACGTTCTCCAAGCTGCCCTCCGCCCCCGGCGCCCTGCGGGCCGTCGCCGTCCACGCTTTGGAGGCGAAGCGGCCGAGCTCCCGCGCCCGCCCGGGCCGGCGAGGGCGCGTCCCCCGGGGGAGCCGCAGCGGACGGCGTCCCTTCCCCCGCGCGCACGGACGCTCGGTCCCCGACGCGCGGCCCCGGGTTTGCCGGGCGGGACCTCAGCCCCGGGTCCCACTCACTGGAAGGCGGAGCGGTGGTCCCGGAGCAGGGCGAGCGCCAGCCCCACGGCGGTCAGCAGCAGCAGCTTGGCCATGGCGGGAGCGCGCCGCAGGCCTTGCCGGTCCTGTGCCCGGGGCGGGGGCGGGGTTGGGGCCGGCCTTGGCGCACCGTCGGCTCCCGCCCCGGCCGGGCGTCCGCGGAGTCGAGGCCGAGGCCCCGCGCGGGCTGGAGGGGCGCAGCGTGCGAGTCCCCCACGCGCTCCGGGGCCCCGGGACGCTCGGCGCAGCGGCGGCGGCGGACGCGCGGGCCGGACGGAGGCGCTCGGCGGGGAGGCCGCGCCCGCTCCCCGCTCCCCTCTGCCCGCGGCCCCAGGCCCGCGCCCCTCCGCCGACCAGCTCCCCTCGCCGGCCCCGGCGCGTCTTCCCCTTCCCCGACGTCCACCTTCCTCTCTCCCAGACACTGCCACGCGCGCCTTTGCCGCCCGGGGGCTCCCCGTGCTCCCCTGGGCCCGCTGCCAGCCTCGCCCACCCCCGCGGAGGCCAAGCGCGGGAAGAACCGGGAGGAAGGGAGTGTCCACGGACATGATGAGGGCGGAAAGGAGCCCACGGGTGCCCTAACTGGGACGCGGAGGGGGCTCCCCTGGCAGATGCTGTGCTGGAATCGGAGGGCACCGCCCGGCAGAGCGGGTTGCAGAGAGCGGAGGCCGCGGCGTCCGCACGTCCCCCTCGGTGCCCACGGCGGGCACGGACCCGTGCCCACCGGCGCGTCTGGCGGTCTCTTCGGGATGTGTCCCAAGAGCACTTCCAGCCCCTCCCGACCCGCCGGGCCCCCAGTTCTCCGCAGCCCCGCGGAAGGCCCTGGGCGCGCTCAGGTTCGGTGCCCTAAGCTCGGCGTCCCTTTCTGCCACGCGTCCCCTCGCCGCGTGTGGAGTCGGCGCGCTGGGCTCTGTTCTCTGTTCTCTGTTTGTTGGTTTGCTTTTCTGTTTTTTTTCAGACGGGATCTCGCTGTCCAGTTCAGTGTGGTCAGAACTTACTTTGCAGCCCAAGCTGGCCTTGAACTCGCGGAGATCCTCCTTCCCCGACCTCCCAAGGGACGGGTTCCGGCTAGGCACCACCACACCCATTTATTCTCTATTAGTTGTCTATCGCTGCATAAGAAATTGTGCCAAAATGTAGCTATTAAAACGCTTATTTCTTCTCTCCAGGCCCTGTGGAGTCAAGTGAAATCAGAGTATAATAAGCCTCCATGGTTACTTGGAAGCTGGTGTCAGCTGTCACCCGAGTGGCGGAGTCCGCTGGAGGTTGGACTGCACAGAGTGGGAGATAAGGTCACCTGCCGAGGTTCTTGGTGGCCAACCGTCCCTCGCCACAGTGGCCTCTGCAAAGGACTGCAGGGGAACAGGCCGTGTGACTCCCCAGAGCAAGGCTCTACCCGTGAGACAGCACCTACACCCAGCGGAGGCCTCAAAGGCCAAACTTCAGAAGGCCCATCCCCAGCCACTGCCATGTTCTATTTGTTAAAAGTAACCACGTTCGGGCCAGAGATTTAGCTCAGTGGTTCCGGCGCCTGCCTCGCAAGCGCAAGGTCCTGAGTTCGATCCCGGTAACCACATACAATGCTGGGTGTGGTGACTCACGCCCACTAGCGATCAATACCACATACCACAGTGCGGGGCGTGGTGGCTCATGCCTGTCATACCAGCACTTGGGAGGCAGAGACAGGAGGATTGCTGAGTTCGAGGCTTGCCTGGGCTACATAGTGAGCTCAGGGCCAGCCTGGACTACAAAGCAAGACCCTGTCTCAAAAAAAAAAAAGTAACCACGTTCAAGTTCACACTCAAGGAAAGAATAATTAAGTCCTGTTTCTTGAGGAGAGGCGTATTGAAAAAGTGCACTCAAGCTTAAATAGCACATGTTCTCTCTTATATGAAAATTTCAATGTCAGGTATGAAATAAAAGATAACAGGAAAGAGAGGGGGAGGTGCTGTAATTCAGAGCAGGCAACATACCTAAAAGTAGACTTTGACTTGGTGCAGCTGTCTGTGTGTTTATGTCTTTGTGTGTTTTATATGTTCTTTGGCCTATTAGTCTGGCTTTCATTCTGCATATATGATAGGGAACTTTATCGGGTCTTCCAAGATGAATACACGAATCTCACTCTGGAAAAATAAAAAGGGGAAAGATGGGAAAAACAAAGGAAATGAAATATGTACATGTACTAATCCCCTGCAGTGACTATAATCCTTGTTTTGAATATAATCCTTGTTTTGCAAACACCTAATGTAAAAAAAAAAAGACTATGAGAATGGAGCTGGAAAAAAAAGAAAAGGAAAGCACGTGAGCATGTCTTGAAAGTCACAACTCTCTGATAGATCTCAAACCACCTCACTGCTTCTATTTCCACTCCTGTCCCAGTGGCCCAGAGTACTGTGGTGTGTGGGCGAGAGCAACCCCTTCTCTGCTTCACGGGTGACTCCCACGCCTCACCCCTCTCTCCCTGCGGCCCAGGAAATCCTTAAAACATGTAAATCCGATGATATCACTTCCGTGTTTAAAATCCTCTTTGCCACGGCCTCTCGCCTGAGAGTCCCTAGGAGAGCCGAGAGCCGAGAGCCGAGAGCCGAGAGCCGAGAGCCGAGAGCCGAGAGCCGAGAGCCGAGAGCCGAGAGCCGAGAGCCGAGAGCCGAGAGCCGAGAGCCGAGAGCCGAGAGCCGAGAGCCGAGAGCCGAGAGCCGAGAGCCGAGAGCCGAGAGCCGAGAGCCGAGAGCCGAGAGCCGAGAGCCGAGAGCCGAG
>PVIC010008999.1:0-46723 GCA_004025085.1 Thryonomys swinderianus | reverse complement strand
CACAGCCACGCCAGCATTTATCGTTGGTTGACTTTGTGATCGCAGCCATTCTTTGTGGAGTGAGGTGGAATCTCAATGTTGTTTTCATTTGCATCTCTCGAATGACCAGAGATGTTGAGCATTTCTTCATATGTTTCTTGGCTGCTTTGATTTCTGCCTCTGAGAAGTGTCTGTTCATTTCAGTTGCCCATTTTTGAAAAATTGAATTCTTTATTGGTACATTATAGACATAGCTCACAATCACACACAACACTGGGGAATTTGTACCAGTATGTGACACAGGTCAATTTTCATTTTACCCACATCCCTACCTAAAATTAAATCTTAAAAATAAAGCAAATTTCATTTCCCAGTGATGCTATTTATATTACGAAGGTTTAAAGGCAACATGTGGTCAATGTTACTGTATCAAATGAAACAAAAATATTTCTCCCATCTCAGAAAGTTTTGTAGGACAGTGTACTTAAAAGGATTAGGAGACATGCACTTCTTCGCTTATTAAACTCAGAAAAAAATTTTTACAAAGGGAAGAAATGATGGATTGTAACAACTTTTGTCATATCTGACTCAAATTCTTGCTAATTTTTAAGCGGTGGCCCCAATGATAGAATTTTTATTTATTTATTTATTTATTTTGAGACAGGGTCATGCTTTGTAGTTCAGGCTGGCTCTTAGCTCACTATGGAGCCCAGGCAAGCTTCGAACTCAGCAATCCTCCTGTCTCTGCCTTCTGAGTGCTGGGATTACAGGTGTGAGCCACCATGCTCGGCCCAATGATAGAATTTAATCTTCATATAGTAGCAGTAGCTCTGAAGTATACAGAACAAAATCTGCTCAAGGGGCAAATCTGGATAATAGCAACAAAGCTTCAGGTATGATTTTGTTTTCAGGATTCCAGCCAGGGAGAGTCATTAAAGGTTGAGGCTGAATCCATCTATGTCTACAATCTGATTCTTCTAACATAACTCAATGAAAGGATGAAGATAGTTTGAAAAAAAAAACTTCAACTAAATTCTTTTTTTTTTTTTTTTGCTTTTTGAGACAGGGTCTCGCTTTGTAGTTCAGGCTGGCCCTGAGCTCACTATGGTGCCCAGGCAAGCCGCCGCGAACTCAGCAATCCTCTTGTCTCTGCCTCCCGAGTGCTGGGATTACAGGCGTGAGCCACCACGTCCGGCGTTGTGGTATGCGGTGTTGATTGTTGGTGGGCGTGTCTCCACACCCAGCATTATATGTGGTTACCGGGGATCGAACTCAGGGCCTTGCGCTTGCGAGGCAGGCGCCGGAACCACTGAGCTAACCCTCCGGCCCTCAACTAAATTCTAATCCAATCTGGACCCAATGGTCACTTTCTTTGTCCCTGAAGTAGAATATTTTGTTACCAGGGACAGTGGAGAATTATGTTCAGGAAAAAAAAATATTTTAATTGACACAGTAGCAACATACAGAATTATGTCACTGTCATCCTCACTAACCCCACTGGGTGATCACCATGTATGAGACCTTTATAGGCAGCAGCCTGTTTTACTCTGAAAGCACAACCCAAGTTAGGCAGCTCAACGTTTATCAGCTCTATTTTGCAGATGAGAACCAGAGGCACAGGAGAGAAAGCCTAACTGCTCTGGTTTAGATGTAGCCTTAACATCCCCCAAGGATCCACTGTGAGGAAGGCTCTGTCTCAGGTGGCACCACTGCAAGATGGTGGGTTCTCTCAGATGTGGGGCCTAACAACAGTCTTTAGGTCACGGGGGACATGTCTGACAGGAGACAGAGAGACACCATTGTGCTTGACCTTCTGCTTGGCAACCTATTTCTTCCACACACAGTCTCTTCACGATACACCTATACCAACACTCAACCGAGCCAACAGGGGGCTGGCTGACCTTGGACTCTGAACCACTAAACTTGTTTAATCACAAGCTAAATCACCCATTTTCTCTTCATGAGTTAGCAGCCTCAGGTATTTTATGGTAGTATAGTAACCTAGGACTGTGACCAGGCAACTCATCTAATACACAGAAAACCTAGACTGAAGCCCAGATAGAAGCTGTCTTCCCTTTTTCACTCTTTATTTCATAGGTGCAATTAATTCTTGAATTCTTTGAATTTTTCACCAGCTATAACATTTCACACTGTTCCATAACTCTACTAAACATGATTTAATACTTTTTTTACTGGCTCAGCAAACAGTTTAGTTGGTACCAGATCTTCTGATTTTCTTTAGATGTAATGATTTTCACTAAATTAATGATTTACCAAGTGCTAGGAATCAAAAGATTCAACTCACAAAATGGCAAACAGTACGTTTGCTCTTCTACCTTTACAAGTAAACAAAGGAATATAAAAAAGTAAGAAGGCAGATTGATAGAGACTGCAAGAAGGAAATTTCCTTTTTATATCATGACAATTAAAAAATGGAGTACTCTCCAGGAAATCTGTTCTTATTTTAGTTTAACGAGGACTGTTATATTTAACTTCACAGCGGGGTCAATATATGTATGATATTTTGTAGTTGTCTTTTTCCTAAATGTTTCAGATAAGTAATATTTCTACCAGTCTTTCTCCCTCTCCCTGATTCTTCATACATATACTTTTAAATGTTCCATTAGTGTTTATCAATCTTTTTCCTTGGAAGAATATGTATTTCCGTGTATATTTCTGTATTTGTGCATTTTCCAAAAGTTTTCCAATACTTCTATCCTTGTGCTTTTCCAGTAATTCTATTGAATCATACTGTCAGGTTTCTGTACTGAGTCTCTAAGACGTTTTAGAGGAAAACAAAAGGGAGTCTGAGTTCTATAGTTACAGAAAACAAAATTTTTGAATATAGGTGCCGACTTTTAAAACAGGTTGATTTTTTACTAGCAGGGTAAATTTCTGGATAACCTAATTTATGATACATTCTTAGGATGTATACTCTGCTCTCCCCCAAACCAAGAAAGTGGTAGATCACATATTAAGACTCTAAACCACAGATTCATTTCCCCTTTAATATGTCTGCTTATAATTTCTATCCTCTAGTGCACAGCAGTGATGTGGGTGTCACTGCCTCTGTATGAACCTTGACACTTATAGAGTACTCATCAGAGACTCAGAAAAAATCCTGGCAGGAGTAGTAATCTTTTAAGATAAGCTGTATATTCATTCTTTGGAGGCCACAAATGCTAATGTTTTGGGGTAGGCAATTAGTGATTCCAGCTTGAAAGCAGTGGTGGAGAGCCAGCCTCTACCTGTGGAAACATTTAGGAACACCTTAACCAATTTGTTTCACCTGTACTTTTTCTTTGATATAAGCTTAGGGTGATATATGATAATGCTAAATATAAAAAACTCAAAGTGATAAAGATTATAATATGATTCAATCAGAAGTATTTTTAATTTCTTATCACTTAAAACACGGGTGTACTCTACGCTGACTCTACGTTAGATTTAATGAAATACCATAACACTGGTTTAAAATAGCAATCATGCAAACCTAGAACCAGTTCTCAATTTTCTACTTAATGCCTGCAAATCTTTGAATGAGCTACCTCACAAACTCACAAACTGATTTTTAATTTTGTTATCTGTTAGAGGAGGCTAAAAAAAGTGCTTGTTAGGGTGGTTTTCTAAGGATTCAAAGCCACAATACAGAGAAAGAAACGCAGCACAATACGCAACATATAGTACAGACTATAAATCTAGCTCTGGCTGTTATTGTATTTGTTTACATGAGAAAAATCACAGAATTTTTGTATGCTATTTGCCTAATTGTTCAGTGTGATTTTAAGGGCCGTTAGATATTTCAACGCAATAATACTCATGAAAGCATGAAATAGCAAACTGCTATACAAATGTTCACAATTGCAGTAATAACTAGTAAGCGTTAGCATAGATGCTCCTCCTATGATCCCAAGCATGTTAGAAGGGAAAGAACTTATTGTTTGGGCTCAAGTGGAGGTTTCAAGAAAAAGCAGATTAAACCCTTCCTTGGGGAAAAGAGGAAAAGCCAGGATTTGATCATACCTAAGGTCCTTTCCATTTGTAACATTATTTGAACTTGAATGTCAATATTTGGTAATGTATCAAGACCCGTCAAGACAGAAACACTGCAGCTGGAGAACACTTAACTTCAGTTGGACATGATCTTTAGACGCCCTGCTTTTCCTTCTTCTGGCCTAAATCTCTCCTCTTCCACAACGCTGCCTTCTCTTGTACCCCCAACCCCTTTCCTACCCTTTCTTTGAAAGCCCAGTTTCCACTGCTTTACAGTATTCCAAATATACCTATTACTGGTACTGGTGAGAAACTTCTGGCTTTTACATTTTGCTTTCCTTCACTTTGAAGAGACATTAAGGGTGGGAAAAGGTACTATTGATCTTGGCAATAATTCTCAAATTAGAATTGTAAAGGAGCTTTGGTCTCGATCTCCTCTCCCACTGGCCAGCCTGGCCAACGACTTCACCCTTTACTTCTTCTTGATGTATTTCCTATGGTGAATAGGATCCATCACAGATTTGATTCCTGAAACCTAAAACCTTGACAAATATTTTTCTTAGCAGATGAGAAACTGAAAAATTATAGCATGCCAGAAGGGTTTAAACAATTCATCTGGTATGTTGAAGCTAATTAGACATGCAACATAAACACTGCCATGATAAAAATGTACAGAAAAGGCATTTTACAAACACTATGACTATAAAACCCTACATGTGATCAAACATGTTTAAAAAGAACAAGGTTGGGCCAAGATTATTTTCCAAAGCCCATTATTTCTAGTGTGATATCTGCAGAGGGAGCCAAGTCACTGAAGAGCTTGATGTTAAAGAGGGAACGACTCAGCTAAACACAAAATGATTAGGGACAGGGAGGGGGGGGGGCAGTGGCCTTAGTGGAGTCTTATTGTCCTTGGCTCAGAGCTTGAGAATTCTGCTTAAAACTTGGCTTGCTCTGTATGTACTTCTTCTCTTTGCATAACTTGTGGGTTTGATTTCTGGGTTATGTCCTAACATCACCACTGACTTTCTTTTCATACTTGCTTTTCAGAAGACAAAGAGGTTAATTTTACATAAATCAAGAGAGAAGTACTTTTAATGAGAAGTACTATTCAGCTGTTTGGGATATATTAATATGCAATATGACATGGCAGCAAGGTAGACAAGCCATTCCTTCAAAATTTCCTGATCAAGGGCCAAGGCTGTAGCTCAGAGGTGCTGTGCCTACCTGGCAAGCACACGGTCCTGAGTGTGATTCTGGTACTGAGAGGAAAAAAAAAAGTTATCAAAGTTTCCCGATCAAGCTGATTCTGCATGTAATGATGGGGCTGTGAGACAGAACAAGCTAAGATAGTGCTTTGGCACTTACATTTTACTGTCAGGAGGTCAGTAAGTAGAAGAAGTGACACAGTGAATGCTCAGTGTTGAGTTCAGGTGGGGAAAGCTAACACTTTCCTTTCTCCTGCCCACCTCCAACACTGTAAGGCTGATGAAGCAATATGTAACAAGGATGGAAACACAAGTGATGCATTTCTAACCTGCCTGCACTTTCACAAAGACTGTCACAACGTGCTCATTCTTGCTGGCAAAGTAGCACAGGCGTGAAACACCTCAGAACAATTCATTAGCTTCTCACCATCAAAGTTATCCCCAGAAAGAAAATGCAAAACACTTCATCTAATCAGAATTTAGCTGAGAGTAATTAGGGAACACTCTTCCTGGTATATGTCATTTTAGCTGTTTCTTAGAAGATTAGGAGGGCTTTGGCAGGAAGGCTTTCCAAAACTGGGGAAGGCGTTCCAAAACTGTAAAAGGAATGTGTACAAGCACTGAGTAAAACACTGGCACCACTAAACAAAGGAAGAGCGACTCTATTCTTCTATTTAGTAAAGGATGAAATACGCTACATACTAAAGAAGCCTGTCCTGTGACTGTGTATCTTCTGCTAGTCTTACTACAATGGAAAGAACATTTTTGCCTACAGTTTTCCATATCAATGTAGAAAATCTGAACATGGATTTTAGTAGGGTTTTGCTGTTACATCTTCGAAGCTAACTTTCCAAGCCCAAAGATTTCATTATGGCACTAAAGAAAGTTCAGCAAAGCAAATGTCATATAATGAAAAGCTTCTTATGTAACCAGCAGATATTTCTGAACAATATCTAGTTACTCCCCCAATCACCCTGCCCTGAAAGAATATGCAGTTAAAACAAAAATGACGAGCAATGACTATACACATGGAGAAATATATATGTTGTGTTTAAATTTTTTTTGTGTGTGTGGTATCGGGTACTGAACTCAGGTTCAGTGTACTTGTACTTCCAAGGTAGGCATGGTATCACTTGAGCTAAATCCCCAGCTCCTATGCCATGTTTTTTTTTTTTAGACAGGGTCTTGCTTTGTAGTTAAGGCTGGCTCTGAGCTCACTATGTGGCCCAGGCAAGCCTGGAACTTAGCAATCCTCCTGTCTCTGCCTCCCGAGTGCTGGGATGACAGGCGTGAGCCACCACGCCTGGCACTGTGGTATGTGGTATTGATGGCTCGTGGGCATGAGTCTCCACACCCAGCATTGTATGTGGTTACTGGGGATTGAACTCAGGACCCTGCACTTGCGAGGCAGGCACCGGAACCACTGAGCTAACCCTCCGGCCCCTATGCCATGATTTTTTAAGGAGCACTTCTTTCTTTTAGTGACTCTCCTAAAACTTGATATTAAGTTAGAGAAAGAGAGAGTGCATATATATATTCATTACATATATATATACACACACACACACACACACACACACACACACACACACACACACAAACTCAACATGTCTTTCCCCAAAATATTTCCTTATCCTCCAGACCTTCTATTGGTCCTCATCAACTTCTTTACGTCTTTCGATTTCTGTTTTGTATTCCCTCAGTTTGTCTTCTCAGATAATTATATATTTTCTTCCCATCTAGCTTCCAGTTAACTAATTCTCCCTTTAGCAGAATCTAATCTGCTAATTTCTGTACCCATTAAGATTTTTCATCACTGTAGCATTTGATTTGATTTTTCTGTAAATATCTTTCTTAAAATGTTCTTTTTCTAAATTCTTCTTCTAAATTGAATTCTTTATTGGTACACTTTATATACACACCATCACTCTCAACATTAAAGATTTGTACCAGTATATGACATGAATTAATTCTCATCTGTACCCATTCCCCTACCCACCCTACAACCCCCCCACCCCTCTATATGTATGTTTTCTCTTTTTCAACATTGTTTTTTCTTTCCCCTCATTACTTACCTGTACTCTTTTCCCTTTAAATATTTTCTATTTCACAATATCTATCATACATTCTAGAGCTCATTTACATCTTCAGATTCTTTTTTTTTTTTTTTTTTTTTTTTTAGACAGGGTCTCGCTTTGTAGTTCAGGCTAGCCCAGAGCTCACTATGTAGTCCAGGCAAACCTCAAACTCAGCAATCCTCCTGCCTCTGCCTCCCGAGTGCTGGGATTACAGGCGTGAGCCACCATGCCCGGCACTGTGGTATGCAGTATTGATTGCTGGTGGGCATGAGTCTCCACGCCCAGCATTATATGTGGTTACCGGGGATCAAACTCAGTACCATGCGCTTGCGAGGCAGGCGCCGGAACTACTGAGCTAATCCTCCGGCCCACATCTTCAGATTCTTATACCAAAGAAAGACGGTATTTAAAATGTTTTTAATTCCCTTACTGTTTTTTTTCAGTGACTTAGAACTTTTCCAACGTATTTAGTTATTTTCATTGAGAGAACTATTCTGCATAGCTAGTTCATTGACGTTGCCACCTTGTTAAATTCCATGGAGTATTCTATGTTCCCTGACTCTGCGCTTCTAGGAACCATGCATACACATAAAATGCACATGGTCAAGTCAAATATATACAGGATAAAGATGAGTCATATTGTGAAGATCCGGCTAACAGTGCTTCCTTATGATGTGTGAAAGGAGAGGGGAGATCGCAGACAACTGAAGATTCTGCCTCTTGTTCAGTTGTCTTGAGAACCAATTATCACGTGAAAGAAGCTCACATTGATTAACTCAAATGAGGGATTCCAGCAAAACAAAAGCTGCTTCTGGAATTGAGCAGGCCCTTTTGTTTCCAGTAAAGTAAAATAATCTCAGAAATACATTATATAGCCTATATGTTAGAGACAGGCATAATTTACATACATGACTTAAAAAGACCTCACACAGAGGCACATTTTCATCCTACAGGTAAGGACATGGAGACCCAGGAGAATTTAGGTACTTCTGCAGAGGCAGCTGACCAATGGGTAGCAAGCAAAAATTTGTCTTGAGGAATTTCAAAGCACACATTCTTGTACTGTTGGGACCAAAGAATCTTCATCTTATAAGCCACCCTATCTGATGTTTTTTGCTGTAAACAAACATGGTACTTTATAAAGAAGTCCTGTGTACATGTGATATATATTCTGTAAAAATAACTTGTGACAACTTGCTAATTGTGTGAGGTTTCCTAAAAACCCCCAGGCAAATCGGATACGGTTGCTGGACTGGTTTTGCTGGTTGCCAGGTACAGTGATTTCCTGGTAAGTTTAAGGGGACATAGCTCACATAATTTACCGATGAGCTAATCAATAGGGCTGTTCCCACCAAAGATTTCCTTTGTTAGCCCTCCCACAAGATGACCGTATTTCCTATCCCCCCCTCTACCAATGACTACCTGATAAGTATGATAGATCAAACTGTTAGCCAGTTACTAGAAGGTTTAGGTCCCCCTCCCGTGTGTAACCCGAAATGCCCTTAAAAGGGGCCTTAAAAGCATGCTTCGGGGTCTCCAACCCAATAATGGTAGACCCACTGCATGCTGTGATAATAAAAGTGCCCTTGTTCATTACATGCATGTGTTCATCTTCCTCGGGATAGCATGATGCAGGCATTACAGTACCATCTGATGTGGGCCTGATTATCTGGAGTACATACATTACCCATAGGAAAGAAACTATTAGGAGTGTCCTGTCAGTCTCCATTTATTTTTTGCAACATTTGAATTTCTGGAAATGAAAGTTAACTGTTGTTGCTGAAACAATATGGAAATACTCTCAGAAAACATATACTTAAGCTTTTTTAAGTTATCCATGGTAATTTTTGTCTCCATCTTCATAGAATATGGAAGAAGGGCAATTTCTAATACCACTCAGTGAATGAAGGACATTTTGATGAAAGCTGGGTAAGTTCCTTGCCTGCCTCCTCTCTACTTTCTCTTTACCTGGCTCCTCTTACTCCCAAGTAAATACAAATTCCTCTAGGACCTTATATTCAAGCATGGTAACAGGGAAGCAGAAAATAAATGTGCAGATAAAGTTGTAACAGAGGCAATGATAAGGCCAAAAGGGGGTGTAAAGTAGGTAGATAAAATGGAAATCAGGACACCCTGATTTAAATAGCTATTTTAAGGGGCCGCCATGCAATGACAAGGCAGAAGACTCAAGAGGCAGGCCTGAAGGAGAGGAGAGCACCAGCACAGAGTCAGAGACAAAAAGGAACATGGTCCGTGGTCTGGGAACTGACAGCAGGCTGACAGGATGGTGTCAGGTGCAGTAAGAAAAGGTCCCTGGGAAAAGATGAGAAGATTCGAAGGGTCAGATCACAGGGCTGTTGCATGCCTCCATCATGGGTATGGGTTTGGGTTTGGTCCTGAGAATACAGACAGCTAGCAAAGGATTTTAAAAAGAAAGTACCACAGCTTTATCTTCCTCAAAGATAACTCGTTTGAGTTAGTCAAAGGAGGGATTCTAGCAAGTATCCAAAAGAAACTGTCCCAGGGAATGAAAAACAAGCCAGACTGCAAACACAAAGCCAGTGTTCCATGTACTAGTGGGCAATGCAAGTTATCTTTCAGGAGATAAAGTTACCACTCTAAGCCTTCCTACTCATAGCATAAATTAAGCACCGGCAGCAGGACTACTTTAGAAATATGAAGTTTTTGTCCCCATACCATGAATGAGAACCTGCTTCCCTTGAACTCTAAAGTTTGAAATACAGGGGTGCAGAGAGACTTTCTGGCTGAGTGGAGACCACCTCCTTTGTTTTAAGAAATATACAAGAGAACATCTTTGTTTAATATTAATGGTCCTAAAACAGCAGCTACTTTCCCTGAAACAACACCGAAAAATACTAATACCAGAACACTGAACCTAGTTTCTGCAAGGTTGTTTGAGATCACCTTACGAGATTTCTCTTGCCAGTGGCCTTACATTTGCATCATTTTAGTAATTGCACACAAGAGAATGGAAATCTGCACGAAGCTAGTTAGCAGGCTTCAAGGTCTTGTGGTCAGAAATACTGCTCTCCACTAATATTTTAGAGGAAACATTACTTTCTTCAATTATAAATGGAGGTCACAGCAATTTCTGCATAGCCCCCTAAATGTTTTATCGTGTTTTTAATGAAAAAAAAAGGCAGAGGAGTGAGCACTTCAATATTTCACAACAACCAGGGCTGCACAAAATTACAATAAAAATCCATATACTCAAGAACATTTTTAACCAGCTGCATATCTGTTTTGAATGGATATATATATCTTATTATATACCTTGAATATATATACCTTATTACTTACTTAAATGCAGAGAAACATCACTAAATAGGATACATTTCCTGAATTTAGGTTGTTTTCCTAGAGAATTCACCTAAAAACTGAATTCAAAAGCCATCTGTTTATGAATCAAATCAAGATGTTTTCCAGAGCACTGTACCAGCTTAGACAGAAGGATGATTAAGGTTTTGAAGAATCAAAGTATAATTCAAGTCAACAAGTATGTACTGAACACCTAAAACACTTAGAATTGTTTGAATTATATGTATACAGAGCTAGTGAAAGTTGCTGACTGATGAATCTGCATATTGACAATCGCAAGGACAAAAGGAGTGAACTTTCCTTACAACACTCACAACTATGGAGACTTAAATTGGGAGTATTAAATGCCTGTGCCTTCTTTTCCTCTGTGTTTTAAATATCTGAATCTGGTGGTGCTATTTAGATGCTCTTCCTTCAAAGATACTTAGCCTGCCTGCTCATTGAACAGTGATTTTTCACCCTTGCTATTATTCTTTCATCTAATCTAGTATTTTCCTTTCAGAGCACTTTATACATGCTGCAATATTCATTTTGCATATCTCTGTCCGCTCTCTGTTTTCCCATTAGCACAAGTCTCATGAGAAGAGAGGCTTGTCTGATTTTCTCTTTAATGAATATCAGTTGCTTAGTGGGTACCCTCCCGAGTCAACAACAAATATTTGTTGAATGAAAACAAGAAAGTGTTAAGGTATCAGACTCTTTTCTCTGCTCTATTGATTACCTCTTTATTATATCAGACATCCTGCTCAAACCTAACCTTTCTCTGAATTTCTCATTTATCTACCTGTGTAATTTGCAGTAGCATATGTCACCAGGTAGAGTATGTTTTTTAGGAAAAAAACCCAAAACAAACATTTTGTGGTTTCCTTCCCTAAATATAAGTTTTCTTTCATCAGTATTTGTGGAATAATGAAAATTTTTGTTGTTTTATTTGACTTCTGATTTTTCTCAGCACACCAGATGATCTCCATCAACCATTTCATCAGTTACGAAAAGCCGAACAATTTCATCCTGTTCACTTTTGTCTTTTACTATACTAACCATGGGAATTACGTATCTCAAAGAAGAAACTCAAAAAGACTTGCCTATTTAGAAAACACATAAGGGAGACAGGTAAAGGTAAGCCCACGCAGTGATGTTCAGCTTGCACATGGACAAGAGTTCAGCTGGAGTGAGGCCAGCAGCAAATACGAGGCAAATAAACCTGGTGGGCTACAAAAAAGGACCATCAATCAAATGGAGAAAGAAAGCAAATATCTGAATCTCAACTTGTCTCCAGGTCAAAATCTCAAAGCTGCACTTCAGAAGAGATGTTTCATGGGCCCCAGGGAGTGAGACAGAGTTATTTGGAAGAACCTTTACCAAAAAATTCTGAGATAATATTTCCCAAAGAGTGGGGGGGGGGAAGCCCTCTACAATAAGGAATTTGAATCTCCAGGTCTATTATGCCTATGAAGGATGTGAAGTAGGAATCCTGTACCTTCCATAAAATTCCTCATGCATGACCAGATACCTTGTCACTTGTTAACTGTATTTTTTTATTATAAAGGTAATAAAGATCCTTAAAGAAAGCTTGGGAAAGAAGACGCACCATCTTAAATTTCTAGCATCGTCAGAAGTCAATGATGAACCAATAGCTGTAAAAGCAGAACATTAAAATAAACTTTGACTTTCAGGTCATCAGTGAAATATACTTGCTTGATAAAATTACTAGAAGAAGCTTAATGTGTAGATTTTAAAAGGGAATCACTGGGTGCATTCAAGTTTAAAAGGAAAGCTTAATTCTACAGTGCTTATTTATATTTCCTGGTTTTCCACAGTTTCATTCCCAGATAATTAAGAAGTTTGGGGCCAGAAGAGCTTTCAAAAAGCCATTTAGATTGCCACTTGGAAGGTAGTCTGTTTTCTCCAATTTCATTTTTAGTGGATATTGGAATGGATGCATCCTCCTCTCTTTCCTGGCTAAGCACTAGGAACACAGCTTGAAGAATGTACATCTATTAAATAGTTGTGTTTGATTATTGCCATGCTATCATTGGTATAGATTGGTTCAGGACTGAAATGTTTCAGTCAGCAGGACCTGAGAACATACCTGTTGTTGGATTTGTGGAAATTTCCAGGGCTAGCCATACGAAGGGAGCTTCTCCCACAGCTACATCAAGAGCTGTTCTTAAACCTAAATCTGTTTTATAAAGAGTACAGGAGGGGGATGATAAGAATGAGTGGGCAGATCTACAAACACAAAGCCTATAGTTCCTGGAGGAGTGGTTTGAAATAGCCAGAATATCAGTGCTGCTTTTCATCAAAGAGAGAAATACAAAGAGGAAGTTCCAACCAGGCATGGTGGTGGAGGCCTGTTAATCTCAATTCTCTGGGAAGCTGAGGCAGAAAGATTCCAAGTTTGAACTCGGCCTGGGCAACTTCATGAGACTTTGGTCTAAACAAATCCAAACCCAAGGTATTATTAGCAATCTACTAGCGAACTATCAAACTGCAATAGTACTGCATTCCAGAATTATCCACAATCTTATCTTGCTTTTGTAAAGTAGAAGATAAAAAAGTGTTACTAATCCTATGTTCAACTTGGGATATTGGTGAAATCTGATAGAAACTTTTTCAAAAAATACTTTATATTATTTTCAACCTACACTGGGAATGACACTGTGCAAAGCTCTGTGTTCTCTGGATACTCAATTACCAAGATTTTTATTTTTTTAATGGTCAAATTGGGCATTTGGTTATAGCTGTTTTAAAATTTTTCTGAGATAAAGATTAAAGTCATGGTTTAAAACAGGGAGCTCCGGGATCTCCATTTCCGATTTGCCTGTATTATAATAGACCCAATGTGACTTTCTAAGGTGAATGCTGGTATGTGCACGATTGCTCTCACGGCTCATTACTAAGCAATACCAGGTCTCCTTCTCCCAAGACACACCTCATTGTGAAACACAACTTCTGCAGGAAAGTATTAATTCCTCTGCCAGCCTGGCTGAAAAAGACACAGCTTAGCACTTCGTAAGTAGCAAAAACAGCAGCTGTCCTCTGCATACTTCTCAAGGAAGAACATCTTCGATTTATTACCGATCCAGCATATTTCAAAAACGTAACCAAGATGTCCTCATAGAGGATTTCCCCCAGGTCTACATCTGTTCCTTAGTCTTTCCTATAGTGATGTCCAGAAAAATACTAAGAATATGTGTATCCCCTCTCTTTATAAAAGGTAAGAGACTCACAAATAGGAGGTAAGAAAAAAGATCCTCCGCTTTCCTGCCAGGGATTGATGACAGACCACGAGAAAGTGACGAATCTAGGTTGAATCCGATGAAAACACTCCTGTTTTTTTCTTCTTTTTCTTCAAATAATTGATTTTCCATCAATTTGATCTTGGCAGATGCTCTGGTCCACATGGAGGGACAGCGAAGGCAAGAGTGGATGAAAGTTACCGCTGTGTTTATGATGATGTTGTTCGTGACATTGCACACCGTCCTTCCTAGAAAATCTTATTGGAGAAATTTCTCTTTGGTCTCACTGTCAGGCAGGATGGGTCTCTCCGAGCAATTGGTATCACTTCACTTATGAACGCTATGAATCACGCCCGCCTGCCCTGTGCTGCTCAGGGTCAGCTGTTCGGCTCTCCTCTCCGAAGGAGGCTGACTTCGTGCAGCGCCGACACTAAGGCCTTCTGACCCGCTCTCGCCCTTCAGCCAGGAGCTTTCTCCTCATTTATTATTGATTGTATATTCTCTGGTCCTCAACATATTTTAGTACCATGTTTCAGTACACTTTCTTGAATGTCAAAGTTAGTAATTTCTTTATGCCTTTTTTTTTTTAATCGGTGATGGGTTACTCTAATGATTCAGCTGCTGCCATTGAAACCCAGAAAAGCCACCTTCGACTGTCCCTTCCCTATTGATGCCAATAGCTAATCCTGCCTCAGAGTCGGCCGCTCAAGCCTTCACTGCTACTACTCAGTCCCAGCCGCCAGCTTAACCCTCCTGGGCCACTACAAGAATGTACTTGGTTTTGGTCACTCAGGTCTCATCTATCCCCTAGGGAGCCTATTCCTGGAGCTTCAGCTGTGTTTGGAACCCCACACTGACTTCCCTTTATCTTTGGCTGTTACCCCAACTCCCCAGCAGAACTACAAGACCCTGTGAAATCTGAACTGAGTACTCTAATATAGCACATGGAATAGCTTGTTGCTTTCTCGCTGTTTTTTTTTTTTTTTTTTTTTTTTTTTTGAGACAGGGTCTCGCTTTGTAGTTCAGGCTGGCTCTGAGCTCACTATGTAGCCCAGGCAAGCCTCGAACTCAACAATCCTCCTGTCTCTGCCTCCCGAGTGCTGGGATGACAGGCGTGAGCCACCACGCCCGGCTCCTTTCTCACTGTTTTAAGTACTGGATTATTCTCTTCCCTTTGCCCGAAACACTCTTATTCCATACTCCTGCCTAATTTATATTCACTTCCTGGCTCTCAATGTAAATATCCCTTTCTTGGTGGGGTTTTCTTTCTCTGAGATTTGATTAAATATTTTTTGTTATAAGCAATTAGAAGCAGTAATACTTGGAAAGTACAGATTATTTCATTTGACTACAAATACACTCTTGTTATGCTATAGGACAGGAACATCTGTCCTGCTCCCTGTTCCAGTCCACAGGCTAAGCACAGTATCTGGGAATTATAATCACCAATAAATATTGGTTTATTGATTAAGTGAAGTAAATTGCCAATAAATAATGAGAGAGAAGGAAATACAAATAAAGAATTTTCAGTGGCTATAGCATTAGTTGATTCACAAGCATAATGAAGAAACTTGTTCTTATTTTTATGTAAAAAATATTTATTTACATCTTTTTCATTTTCTAATATTTTCATTTTTACGAAGGGGATAAGAAAAGTCATGCAAGCATGTAATTCACATTACAGTTCTTATTCCATCTCCATAAATCACCTGGAGTAATGCAGCAATAAAAAGCAAAGTTAATCTTCAGAAATATTTCCTCTTATCAAGAGATACTGAGCTGCACTTAAAGGAAGGCATAGTTATCTTAGATAGAACAGATGAAAGATGACTACCACGTTCTTCAAACATAGTATTTAATGGCCAAAGTCAGTGGCAGCTTCTCTCTCTCCTCCCTTGCATGGAGCACAGTGCAACCTATTTGTAACTGCAGGCATTTCACACTTGCTTTTAAATAGCTTGTTACTTTTTCTCCACACAGCACAAGGCAAGACAGTATTACACACCTCTCCGATTGGACTAAAAGTGCATGTCTACCTAGAATGGTTCATTATTCTTAACTTCTGCTTGTTCATGAACTCTAATAAGATGTTCCTATTAGATACATACAGGAATCATTCAGGCCATGACCTCAATAAAATACACGAAAAAATGGGCCTGATTATTTTTATTTCTGCTAAAACAAACATTTTTAACTCAAGGTTGCTTAGAGAGCATTTCCGAACTAGTTAGAACTTCAGGTCCTTGCAAATGGAGAGGAGACTCTGAGGCGGCTACAGGGCTCAGTTCCTTAGAAGGGGCTGCATCCCCGACCCTGCATTCTGTAAGATGCCCTGTACTGTTTGATAGCAACTTCTGTTATTTACAACCAAGAGAATATGAAGTAGATGGGCAAGAATTTAGCCAGTAAAATACAGAGGGATTGTCTGAAAAACAGGCTTTCTCGAAGTAGAGAATCACATCTTAAAATTATCTCTGTGGGAGAAAATCCTGAGGGAACTCCCTGAAGAGAAATGTAGATTATTTTTAGAAATGATAACTAAAGGCTACTGGGCATAATTAGAAATGCTGACTTCCTTCCACAGGTTCAGCTCACTTAAGTGTCCATTGTCCACGCGTAAACACACACACTCAGCCAGCTATCTGACTCTTACACACTGAATTTTGTGGGCTTCACCAGGTTGCTAATGATATTTTTGCATCCTACAAGAGACAGAAAACTCTAGTAATTAAATGGTTCTATAAAGCCTTTCAGACACTTATTTTTAATGTTATACTTCTTGAAAAGCTTCTTTTATAAGCCGACATAGATATTTTAGCATTTCTCCTTATGCCTTCACAGGGAAATCCAAGCAAAGCATGTTGGTTAAGTTGCTCGTAAAACTTCTTTGTATTCAAAATCAGATGCTTCTGGATCATTTTTCAAGTTGATTTTTCCTAAGTATGTTTTTAAGCACAATATTACATGCTGGATAAGCAAGAACAATAGCAATGTAGCATTTCTTAAGAGAATGATCCACTATTGGTTCTACGCCGACAACTCTCATTTGGCAAGTGTTTGAACTGGAGCTTTCCGGACTTGATCGGTGGGAGTCAACGGAAGGTGCAGCAGCAACCTCGTCTTTCTGCCTCACATGCTCTTCACGTGGTTGGTAGCCACGCAACTAGAAACTGTCACACTCGTGTCCAAAGAACGACACGAATGTCATGAATGCTGCCAATGACATCTGCAGGATGCAGCAAACTGAAGTGCAGTCTTAGAGACTGTACACTGTGTGTTTCACAGGGATGGGAAGTATAATAGTTCATTTCAGAAACAGTAAGTTGCAATGGTGTAGACTCCAGAGTACAAGGTACTCTACTGAGAAGAAATGGCCATTTTTATTTCTACCATTTTTTAAATTTAAGGACACGTTTAGGTCATTCTCAAATTAGTTCAGACTCCCAGTTACATCTAAGTGGACTATTTTGGCAGTGGAGCAGTCACCTAGAAGCCTCAACTATTTCAGCTGTGCAATTTGGCCACACATCTACCTTTTGGTAGGACTTTCAGTGGAAGCAGGGTTGATTGAGAGGGGCTATTTCTCTCTTCTCCCAGCTATGTAACAATCAGTGGGCCTAAGAGACACACAAATGCCTTAGAGACACCTTGGCCTTACCATACCCCTCATTTCTCCTTACAAAAAGGGCAGCTGATACAAGCTGCCATCTTTTGAAACACCCAAGAAACAAACTAGTTGAGTGTTTGGACTGACCAAATCTTTATATCTCTGAACTTTAGGGATTAATCCACAAACTACTTTAATAATAAAATCTAGAACTGATGACAGTCAGCTTCAGGGCAAGAGGACAAGTCTTTTTGTCTTTCTGATCCTCATACATATCCTCTTGGCTCCTGGCTTTTAAGGAGAATGTGTACTGCAAATGCAGCCAACCCCCTGTGTTTTCCACTGGTATTTCTTTCTGCTTTGGTTATGGAGTAATTTTTAGAACTTCTTACTTTTTTGTTGCTGGGCACTTTTTGAACTACTTTCCATTAATTACTCTTTAACTCCCCATTTTTTTCTGTATCCATTATCTGCATCCCAGCTGGAAGACACACCTGTCTGTGAAACCTTGTGGCAACAGATAAAGAAAAAGTTCCTGGGACCAGGAATGAGCACTCACTGAGGATTATAACTGGACAAAACTCATGCACTGGAGAATTAAGTGGCGGTTCAATTATTAACAAGATGTTGCAGTAATAAGAAAAAAATTACAAGTTATTCTTTTTCCACTGAATAAAGCAATGATTTTTCTCATAGGTCTTATATTTGGAATGAGGCTTCATTTCCCAGATGAGAAAACAAACAAGACAAAAATATTTCCACTGCACACTTGTTGTTCAGAAACCTTTGGTTTTAGTACTGTCAAAATAAACTGAATATGAACAAAATTAGACTCTGAGGAAATTTACAGTGATGCTGAAACATAGTGAACCAGTGGTTAATTTAATTTCCTTATTGGTCTCTCCCAAGAGAAACTGGGAACAGAATGTGGCCAAGCCCAAGGATTCCTGTAGAGACTGCATGAAAGAAGCTCAACTGGTAATTGAAATAATCAGTAACAGACCACATTAATTCAGATAATACAGATATAAAGGGGTAAAAGCAAGGAAATCATCAGTAAGAAATGAGAAGAAAAAAATCAGAACAAAAATAAAATGACATCTCTGCATAACATGATTCATTTGTAAGTAAATAACAAGTCAGTACAAAATCACATGAAAATTAACTCTCAGTGGTTCTGAATATGTCTTATAAAAACATCACAAAAGCAGATACTAGATAAAAATGAAAATATTCTAAAATTTAGAACAAATTAAAGATATATCTAAGAAATAATGCCAAAGGCTCAGTAGTCTTGTAATTTGTAGACATTAGCATGATATGACTCTGCTCCCGAGGTAGACATTGAACACAATTTTCTACACACCAGAGTTAGGAAAATCATCAGCTTTTTTTTTTTTTTTTGAGACAGGGTCTTGTTTTGTAGTTCAAGCCTTGAACTCAGCAATCCTCCTGCCTCTGCCTCGCGAGTGCTGGGATGACAGGCTTGAGCCTCCAAGCCCGGCATCTGTGGTATGAGGTGCTTGATTGCCAGTGGGCATACCATGCCCAGTATTGTTGTATGTGGTTACCGGGGATTCAACCAGGGACCTTGTGTTTGCGAGGCAGGTGCTGGAACCACTGAGTCAAATCTCCGGCCCAATCATCAGCTTTTATAATAAAGTATTCATATTCTTTAACACAGTTAGGAAAACAAAAATATTACCTAAAACAAGGGAATATCTTTTGAATTTTTAGGTCAAATTATGAATTTGGATTTAAACTAATAGGATTTTGGGAAACATGTTTAAGTTCTAGTTAATAGAAATTATGGAAAAATTTGAAATTAACTTGCTGCTGATATCAGGAAATCATAAAGAAAGTGCTTCTAGACCCATAAACTTATACACTGTCCAGACCATCTGGGATTTATGAAAATACAGGGTCTGACTCAGCAGTCTGACGAGGCCTGAGACTCTTCCCCCGTAACAAGCTCCAGGTGATGTTATAGCTGCTTTCTGTTGTCTATCCGGCTCAGCGTGCTATTATTTCTGGTAGGGTCCTGCACCAGTGACACGTGGGCCAAAGGGCTGTCAAATGTAGCTTAAGACCACACAGGTCACTTGAATCTGGTCTCACTTATGGACCTTTAAAAAGCCCATGTCCAAATCATTGCCAACTTTTACAAGAGTCTGTTTTCTCATTTATTAAAAGTCATTATTATAATCAAAACACCGAGCAGCTGCCTACTGTCTATGGGACTAGCAGGTCAGACTGCAAAAGGAAATACAGACTCTTGCCACTTAAGAGTGTATACTCTAATAAAATAATATGGGTGATTGTATGTACGCGGCATTCCAAAACAGAGTAGCCATATTAGGGTATATCTTCAAATCACATCCAAATCAGTGGTTTAATCTGCCTTAGCAGTAAAAGAAAAAAATATTATGAGTATGAATTATGGTAGAAACTGAGATAATTTGACTCAGGAAATTGACTTTGCTATATATACCATAGGCTTGTCATTTTTCTGTTGGATAATCCCTTCCATGAAAGCACAACACTTTATAGTTGAGCTAAAGTCAGTCTGCCAGGCTGCAAGGGAGAATTTCCAAGTGCACAAGAGGTAACACTAATGCTATCAATAGAATCCTTGGCAGTTAAGAGAAATACTAATAGTCAGGGTGGTAGAGAACTTAAGAAGAGATGCTGGTAACCAATTCCTGAATTTAAATATTGTTTTGACTTTCGAATACAACTGAGGCACTTCCTAAAATTTTGGCACTAAATTTACTTCCAAAAGACTAATATAAATATATCTTGCTTAATGAAATCAAAACAGTATTAGGATTGATTGCTTGCATCTGAAAAAACAAGATGGATCTGATAATGGATTCTGGACTTCCTTACTGCCATGGGCCCTACATGTACTTAACTGGTAAGAAGTAGTCCTGCCAAGCCACTGGAGAGACTCTAAAGGCTGGAAAGAGTGCCAAGATGTTAGGAATATCTCTCCATTCCCACTGTTCTTTCTGTCAAGCTCTGAAAAACGTACACAATCTATTCGCATTTGTAAAAGTACACTCTATTTATGTCAAAGTAAACTTAAACTTGAGCTTACGTGTCTTGAACTTAATGCAGCTCATGGTTTCCTTGAGAAATGAAGATGAGATATTTTGATACCTGGGGCAATGCTAAGATTATTCAATTTGAGCAGATAATTAAGAACAGATTCACAGTAATAATGCTTGATCAGCTTAAACTAAGTCACAATCCACAAAATATTCCAACATTTTAAAATTGAATGTCTTTTAAAATGGAAAAGCCAAAAATTATTTCTTTTTCAGAATAAGACATAATTATAGACTCCTGAGGCTGACTGTAGCAACAAGACTAAAACAAGTACATTTGCTGGATTATGGGTCCTTTCTACTATGGCAGGTGGTGCTTCATTCTCTTGTTGGATGAAGTCTTAATATTTAAGACAAAATTTTCTATAAAATGAAAAAAGTGGTACCTTTAAAATATTTCTGAAAGGTAATTGTAAAAAATATTAAATTAAAATGTCTGAATTTAGGTGGGTATCTTGGCACACATTTGCACCTCCAGACTCTAGGAGACTGAAGCAGGAGGATCACAAGTTCAAGCCTAATCCTGGTGACTGTGTGAGACCCTGTCTCAAAATAAAAAATGAAAAATGGTTGAGGATGTAACTCACTGGGAAGGCTGCGTGTCTAATTCCAAGCAAAAAAGTCTGAATTTGAGTTCTCAGTTCTTCCACTTACTAACTCAAACGATTCTTGAACTGGATAAGCTCTTTAGTATTTTAAGCTCCCCAAGATATGAAATAAAAATTCAATGAGATAACACATTGAAGAACCAGAAGGGCAAAACAAAAAAAAAGTTTTATTTTATAAGGTAAGAACTGCAGGACTTGATAGTCCTGCACAGCCTGGGGAAAGAGAGGGGAGAAGTCCGTGCAATTCATGTTTGTAGGGACTCAGCCTTGAGGGGTTCTGTAGACCGAACTCCACGTGGCAGAGGCTGGAAATTCTGAGGTGGGTTCTGAGTGCTGGAAAATCAAAAGCAACGGAATGGAAGGCTGCTAGGCTAGCAAGGCCTTGTTGGCTGTGAAAATATTTAAATAGTGGAATAATTTATGTTATATAATATATAACATAATAATCTATGTTATATAATATATAACATAAAGACCGAGTAACTGTCCCAGGAAGGCGGACTCAGCGGCTTCCTCGCAGTCACCTTCCGGGTCCGCCCCGCGGCCGGCCAGGGCTCCGGCCGGAAGCGCCAGGTGTGGCTGCATGCTCCCAGCACCCTCATCACAAGAAGTCGAAAGGGGAACTTGAATTTGAGAAATACTATTCTAAAAACTAGCACATCCAAACCTGAAATACAGTTTGCTTTGGTAGGAGAGTGTTTCCAAAAAAATTCTAATCTTAATGTTTATATATCAACACCCACTTTCCACAGTTCCTACCATTCTCTATTATCAATTTGACTTGCACTCCAGGATCAAAGTTCCAAATGCCCCTGATTCTTCTGAAGATGCTGTGTTGAAGGTATTTTATTTCACTCATGAAGTAAAGCGAAGAATCACAATGACCAATCATCTTATCAGGTGTTGCAAAAGATCAAAGGTTGAGCCAATTAACATTTCCAATAAATCCCATACTCAAAAAAACTCATTAACATTATATTTCTAATAAATATATTTAATTATATAACATAAATTATTCCACTATTTAAATAATATTAGAATTGTTTGAATGTTCATCATATGGCAAAGCCTGAACTGGGTGATTTGCTTATTATATCATTTAATACCTCTGGAACTATTACTATCTCCATTTAAAAATTTTTTTTTATTGGGACAGAGATTTAGCTCAGTGGTTCCAGCGCCTGCCTCACAAGTGCAAGGCCCTGAGTTCCATCCCGGTAACCACATGCAATGCTGGGAGTGGTGACTCACGCCCACCAGCCATCAATACCACATACCACAGTGCTGGGTGTGGTGGCTCATGCCTGTCATCCCAGCACTCGGGAGGCAGAGACAGGAGGATTGCTGAGTTCGTGGCAGCTTGCCTGGGCTACATAGTGAGCTAAGGGCCAGCCTGCGCTACAAAGCAAGACCCTGCCTCAAAAAAAAAATATTATCTCCATTTTACTGAAGAAATCCTAACTTTTATAGGGTAGGTATTCTGCCCAAGATATTACCATTATTGAATGGCCATGCAGGTATATAACATGGCCTGCATGTTTCCAGTGCCTGAAATCTTTGCTCTACATTTCATACTTTTCACTGTCACTCCTTAGCAAGTTAAACTATCTGTGCAACTAATCCGTGATCTCTACCAATTTCCTGCTGGAATTATGAATGGCCATTCCAGCAACTACCAATGTATACTCAACCTGGGGAAGTGCCTGGGTTACGACGGCTCTCCATGCCTGAGAAATGCATGCTTGAATCTCCCTCCTAGGTTAACACTGGTAACACTTAGAAAAGAAGATACCAGTTCATGTTGCTGATTTAATCAAGTAGCTGTGATTTGTTTTATAATAGTGATGCCTGTATCAGGAAATACACACTTATGACTTAAACTGGTCAGTCAACGGGATTGAAAGACTGCCTAAGAAAATACTGGGAATGGGAAACAATTCCAACTGCAGAGCAGAAAAAAGAAGCAACTTCCACCTGCAAGGCGGGAAAGTGTCGGGAGAGCGCAAATTTGGTAACTGCGTTCTGCTAGTCCCTCCCTCCAAATGCACTGAGGCCCATCAACAGTCAAATCCATTATTCACAAGATAAAGGCCAAGGAAAGAACTGAAACTGTCGCCTCAGAAGCAGTGCAGTTTTACTCGGCAACACATATGACTGATACCCTTTATGACGCCACAAATCTTGTGGGTTTTTGTTTCTTTGCACATGTATACACTAAACAGCTGTCACTTCTTTTTATACTTGTTATGAATTTTTAAAAAGTGCTATCAAAGCACTTGCTTTACTATCTTTTTACTGTCTTTTATTTTTTTGCCTTTTACAGTGGGTCTCAGAGAAGCCTGAATACACATCCTAAAGCTCATTAGGTAGAGGGGGGAATAAAGCCATGTGTAAATTCTCTATGGGGTATTTGTATGTGGTATAAACTGTGGGAAGCTGAGGTAAAAACTCTCAAACACTGAAAATAACATCTAAAATATTTTACCTTTAATATATTTTACTATTACAGTAAAATTCATGAATTAGAGGATGTTCATTTTAAAATTTTAAGGTATCTTATATCTTTAAACAAAACTACATATACATACAGAAAATTTAAACAAATTTTAAGGGTAGAGCTCACCGAACTTTCACTGAACACTCATGTGACCACTATTCAGATTAAAAAATAGAACATGATCAACAAATAGAGGTTCTATCCTTCTAGTAGAAGCAGAACTCGAATTATTTCAAATAAATGCTTGTTTTACAGAATCTTGAACTATTAAAGTATCTCAGAGGTGATCCTAACCCCAGGAAGACACCAGCAACTGCATCCCATAGCACCTCTGCGGACAGCTTTGGACTGCACTGCGGATGGGCCGCCTAACAGGAATGCGGTTCCAGGATGCTTTCTACACTGCTCGGCACCCAGCCGTGTCCTGGCAGTCAGCACACACTCACACGATGAACCACACCGATGAGGCTCAACAAAGAAAGAGAGAAAGAGAAGCAGCAAAGGTGAAGCGGGACTGTCCTAGGTTCTGTGTCTGCCACTCACGCAGGACAAGAAGAGCCTTTTCATGATAATAAACTGCAAAGAAGATATGAGTTGATGTACAATGATGCTCTATTTATTGAGCTGAAAGGACACCATATAAATAATTTCATTTCCAGAAAGTGTTATTGTGGCAAACTGTTGAGGAAATATTTAAATTTTTTCTAGATCCATTCTTCTACCCCTTGTTTAAGGATGGCTTCTGGTTTTCCAGGGAAAAAATCCAAGATTTCTATTTGTACAAAAAATACATGACTCATAATTTCTTTTTAACAAAGAAATGCCTGACTGCACTTCTAGTATTATTATTCTTTTTTTAAAGTTGTCTTTGCTTTTTCTTGCTATTCATTCTCAATTATAGTATTTAAAAAGGAATCTACCTTCTGGCTTTCAGCTAAAGCTTATATCTAGAATGCTCTTCTTCCTGATGTTCATGAGGAAGGCCCCTTTTATTATTTTGATCACAGTTTAGGTGGCACCTAGACTTGTTCCACTAGCCAGGTACTGTCACATTTAACTATCTGTATGTTATCATGATTTATGTTTTTCACCTACTAATTTAATTACTATTTATCTCCCATCACAATACATACATTTTTAAAAAATGGAATATTTTCTCTGTGCTGTAATCAAAGTGACTATCACTCTGTCACTTCGGAGGGATGTGATAATCAGTGGAGGAAGGAATGAATGAACAGGTGCTTTCTTTCACCTCTTCTCGTCTAGAAGGGTAGCCAACTGCTTTGTTGGTACAAAAGGCAACCTCCACAGTGCTTTTCGTTAGAAAAATGGCCAAGTGAAACCAGAAATACTATTTAAATTGAGTAGAGACCCACCAGCAAAGCAGCCCAGAAGGAAGAGCCTTGACAAACAGCAATGGAAGCCCTTCCGGCACGTCAGAGTCAGGGACTGTGCTCACAAATGAGAGAAGTCAGCACAGGTTGGAGTCAGCCTGGTCTCTACAAACACCTCTCAGGCGCACTGGATTCAGGTCTGTCCATCATTACCAAGCACTGGAGAAGTGCAAAAGAGGCCGCAAAGGCCAAAATGGCGAACTCGAATAACCTCCTGTGGACAGGCTGGTGTCAGTAAAGCCTTTCCACAAATGTTGAAGCATCATCTACAGAATCGAAGGCTTTTCTTTTTATCCTGAAAATCCTCATGAGAAAGTTAGAGGAAAACTGACAGTAATGTAAAAATGTTAATAGTATAGTAATATCTAAGAAGATGTAATTTGATTCAGTGATACATCAAGATTGAGATATGCATCTCAATCTTGATATTTTTCAGATGAACTTTTTCCCCTTGGAAGGTTGTTCTTTTCGAAGACATCACAAATGAAAAGCTTCACTCAGAACATTCTCATTCTGTGACATTAACAATTTTTCTTCTTCGATACTTTATCTTGGCAATTTAGCCTTCCCGTTGATGCTATTTTGCATAAGGAAACCTGTGGATGTCCACAATAGGGCCAGACCTTCCCTGGAGTAAGACTGCCTTCAGGCAATATTGGATTTTGGCTGAGATGACAAAGAAACTGAGAAAACAAGCAAAGAATGCAAGTTTCCTTACAAATCCTGGATAAATGAACTTTCTGTGAAGCCCAGGGGTTGGAGGAGAGCCCATTTCTTTGGTTACGATCTTTTCTTCTATCCTTCCCACCTCCAGTCGTGACGATTTAATCACTTCATCCTCAGGGACCCACTCTGCATGTGTTCTCCATGCTAGGCACATAGCCACGGGCCCAAAGGGGCTGGGCCCAGGGCCACCACTTTCACAGGGCTGACATTCCAGCTTTTAGAAGTAAAGATGCTACTTCCAGGATCGTTAACTACTTTAAGGATTGTGGCATCCTAAACATATTAGAAGAAAATGTTTTAAAACATTCCTTTAACAATAAGCCTAATGCATTTATAATTTAAATTGGACTCAGGGCTGATGTTGAGGAGCATAATGTATGCAGCACTGAAGACCTACTTTATTTGGGACTAACAATAATAATAAACATATGTTAAATATATAGGAATCAGCAAGCTTTTTTTGTGAAAAACAAGATGGTAAATATTTCAGGCTTCATGGGCCAAAAAGTTTCTTTTGCAAGTATTCAATTGTTTTCATTTTGGTAGAAATCAACTATAGGCCGCGTGTAAGTAAACAATCTTGATGGTTCCAATAAAACTTAATTCACTAAACAGGTGGCTGGGTGACTCTGGCACACCTATTATAGTTCAACATTCCCAATCTGGATTCAGCCTGTCCCAGAAATCCTTTCTGATGCAGGAACTGAGCTCTGTGGGGGGACTTCTCTATCCAGCGTAATGCAGACGAGAGTCACTTGACTCCATTCCTCACTGCATTTTGACAGTGAATGAAGTGCAAGAAGCAAAAAGATAAGCATGGGCAGCACAATATGATAGAGGGCCCTAACCTATAAGATGCCATTGATTTGGGGTAATTTTCTATAATTAAGAGAAGTGGACAAGTTGCAGCTGTAGCTATGGAAATCTTTCTGGAGAGAGTGGGCTGGAAGAATTCCTGGCCTGGAATAGAACCCTCTTCTGTCTGCCTGTACACAACGACTCTCCTCACATCTCTCCTCCAGCTTCCCCACAGGGAAAGTCTTCCTGGCACCTCAGGCACACACAGAGTCTCATTCTGCGGTGTCCTCGGCATTCCACTGCATCGCACAGCACTTGTGCACACGCTTTTCTGAATGTATATCGCATCGCACCAAAAATAAATAAATAAAGTTGTCAATATGTATATGGCTGAAATTCCGAAGGATTATTCTCTGGGACAGGGACAAATGTTCCCTTTCAGTTTCCATTATTCTCTGTGGACATGTGGTGCCAGCACAGAATTCTTGAGTTAAAGGAGGGCAAAATTTCCATGAGCATAAAGGGAGGTGAAAATCCATTCCTGGGTGGAGAATCATCTATGATTTGAGACACGGATGTAAAACCGAGCCTAACAAGGCAAGTAAAACTGGGGGTGGGGGCTCAATCGGACTGAAGGCCTGTCTAGAGAATGTTCAGAGTTCTGCTGTCATTTTATGGGAACACTGTCTTCTGCGGAGTAACATTTGTGGCTGCATATCTGGAAAGTATTTTTATTTCAGATATTTCCATAGATAATGTTAGTAGTATTGATTTTCTCTTCCTTCCCAATGAGGAAAACATTTTTATCTTATAAAAACATTCAAGTAGCCACCTCTCCTCCTGTGGCTCTCTGTGCAATACCTGGGGATTTCCAGAGATTACATTTCTATTTTTTCTGTGTTTCTTCTCATTCCTTTTTAAAAGAATTTCTAGAATCTTTTTCAGTTTCTCTGCTTTAACTGATTGAGGGCAGTGATCACAGAGATTTGATTCATTTCCATGAAGAACCTCAGTACAGTGCATCTCAATGTATCATTTTATTAGAATGACTTTGAGTTACATCATAACAGGGGAAACATAATGGGCACATTCTTCACTATCATTGATTATTTTACCTTTACCTTTCAAATTATTTGTACCTTTTTAGCTGAATTCCTACAAAAAACTAATAGGACTGGGTGTGGTGGCTCACGTCTGAAATCCCATCACTCGGGAGGCAGAGGCAGGAGGATTGCTGAGTTCAAGGCTTGCCTGGACTACATAGTGAGCTCAGGGCTGGCCTGAACTACAAAGTGAGACCTTGTCTCAAAAAACAAAACAAAACAAAAAACCTAATAGGTACAAATCATTGAATCAGGGTTACTGAGGTTTGGGAGAACTTATATGTTTGACTATCAGTAATAAAGTTTTGTGTGTTCCTTTTATTCAGTTCTATAGGTAAAGCTGAGGGACTTCAGGTAAATTAAAAGAAACAACTTTTTATATCCCGTTTCACTTCATAGTTGATGAAATAGTTGTAAGGCATTTTTCTATTGCAGAGCCTATGTTTTTGCAAAAATGTCATGTCCAATGTCCAGGAAAAGATTAATCCTTCCAGGACCCTCATCTAGCAGATAATTAATATGCAGGGCTCACCCCAAGGCTGATCATCTTGAGACACTAGCAGGTGAAACGCACACATACATCCATTTCAAGACTAACCAGTCTTTTCCACTCTTTCTTGTTTCTTTCCTTCAGTGTTTTTAATACATTTTTAAATATAGGTCGCTCATTGCATGAAGAAAACAGAAAAAGTCCAACAATATCAACGTCAAATCTGAAAGTCAGTTATTGATTAAAAATGACACAAAGAAAAAATAATAATTAAGCTGCTGAATTACTAGAGATATTTTATTTTAAAACATTTTAGGATTGAGGATAATAATGTCAAGCAGCTGGATGTTGTATTTGCACAATACATTTAGAGAATCTTCTTCCCATCCTTTCCCACAACAGCTCCAAAGGTCTCCAGCTTTGCATAAATATTTCCCTTCCCTCTCTTCCTTCTTAAGGCCTCAAATGAGCTTTCAACTTCAACAATTATATTCCATTAACTCCTTGCCCCTTCTAATATCCTGGAGTCTTAATTGACAAACCATTGTCTTACAGATGAATAAAACCTAGCCCAAACAGCCTCTGAGTAAAGTTGAGTGGGTATTACTTGAAAAATATGATAAAAAAAACCACCCACATCAAATGAACATGCAACATTAGGGAAATTAGTTAATATACTGAGTTACCTCAAATTATAATATTGAAAGAACTGTAGTCACAGGGAAATGATGCCAGTTAAGTAGCCCAGTAATGGGGAGTAGGCAGGAGAGAAGTCACTTTGCCATCTATAACCCGGTCTCTTCACTTCCCAGGCAGGCAACAAAGGCCTGCTTTCTTCCATAGGTGCAGTACTATTTGGAAGATTTCAACCACACTGAGATTTAGAGCCGGAAGTAAAAGGTGCCAGCTAAGAAGACATCACCCTTAACTTCAAAGCCCAGGAAGGAAGGACTGGAAAGGACTCAAGTGAAGTCAGATGGCAGTACTTATTGCTTTTCTTTTTCTCCAGAGGCCAATTTCTTCCTTTAAATGAAAAGTGCTTTTTGATAGTTCAGTACTCTGGCCACCCCCAGAAAATTCCAAAATCCTCCCTCACTATTTTATTCCTGCTGTTGGCAACCTACACCACCAGGAAATCTATCATACATATATGAAGATTATATATATATATATATATATATATATATATATATATATATATATATATATATATGATAGGACAGATATATATGATATGATAGATTTTATTTATATATATATAAATCATATATATATATATATATATGAATGATAGATTTCCCTTGAGCTCTGGCTTTGGTAAAAATAGCAGACAGCTGGTCACCATGTTCCACATCATAAACCTGTTGGGAGGACCGTGGCCAAAGAGTTTGGCTTGAAACAGAATCATTTGGAAAGCCTTTTCTGGCCCCACCCCCAAAATATGTATTTCCTAAGCCTTGTGTGGAACCCAAGAATTTGCATGTCTTTTTTTTTGTACCAGCATAGAACGTGATATAATTCTCATTTTTTCCCATCCACTACCCACCACACAACCTCCCGCCCCCTAAATACATAAGCTTTGTTTCCCTTGTTTTATTACTGTCACATAGAATTTGCATTTCTAACAATTCCCTGATGATGTCTTGGCTCAAGGATCACACTTTGAGAAAGAGCATCTACCCTAAACCAACTGTAGATCTACTGTTTTAAAAAGCTATAGCAATGGTTCCCTAGTTCTGCTGAATTAATTAGCATCCAGCTTTTTAAAATTCACTGCAATATACAGCAAGTAAATCAGAATATCCAGGAAAGGCATCAGGCATTCAAATTTCTCACATGTTCCTAGAGTGACAACATACAGGAGAACTGGGGAACAACAGATCGTTGCAATGAAGCTTTATGTCCAAGAGGTGAAAAATATTAGACTACAGACTAGAAGCAGTAGAAGAGTGGCCCTAGTTAACTGTGACTTTGGGACCAGCCCTCTACTTCCCCAGTTTCTCATTTTTTCTCCACCTGGCAGATGGAATAATTACTCTTTACTTCTTTTCAAATATCTGTTGGAAAAAAAATACATGAAACAAGTGAAATGGTTTTGAAATTAGGAAGCAGCCCAGAGATGTAGTAAGGCATACCTATGCAGAGAGTGTGGCCAAGGTTGAGATACCAGGGCTTTGGCATCGAGAAGACCTGGGTCAGAACTCTGATGCAGAGCAGCTCTGTGACCTCAGACAATTTCTAACTACTTGGTGATACAGTTTATTTTTTCTGCAAAGTGAAAATGGCATTGTCAGGGAGTTCTTCGGGAGCAGTTTTGCTATTTGCTCAAGGCACAGTTGGCACTAATAAATTACTGTTAGGCAATGTGTGATGGATATATAGACTACATGTGGCATCATCCCTTACCCAAAGAACATCTCCTTGGGGAGAGTTTTAAATACAGGTTAGTAATATTAACAGTGATCAGGCTGGAAAACAGCATCAAACAGATTTGCTAACAAAGACAATGACAAATGTGTTTGTGTGAAGAGTCAACTCAACGGCGAGGTCTTAAGGCAGTGGCAGCATCCTGAGGTCAGGGTCCTGCCAGCCTTTCCTCCAGGTCTGAGCAACACTGGCTTGCTCTTCAGACATTAGGTACGAGGCGGCAGTGAGCAGGAGCACATGGAGATCTTGAATTTGATATTTTGTCTTGTCTACAGACATTTCTCCTGGATGAGGCCATAAGCTCCTTGAATTTCAGAAGGTGGATGTTTTCCTACAGCATGTGTAGGTCGACGATTTGGGGTGGTTAATAGTCATCAATATTTATCTGCCTCCAGAAGACTGGAGTTTTTAATCATCCTCTACAAAGTTTCCACAATAGCCTTTCAAAAACCTGAAGCCGTCTTTCTCTTAAAAGCATTCCAAGGTTTCCTGTTACTCTAGGGATCCAGTTTAAACACCTAAGTATGTTTTTTTTTTTTTCTTTTTGAGACAGGGTCTCGCTTTGTAGTTAAGGCTGGCTCTGAGCTCACTATGTGGCCCAGGCAAGCCTCAAACTCAGCAATCCTCCTGTCCCTGCCTTCCGAGTGCTGGGATTACAGGCGTGAGCCACCACGCCCAGCACTGTGGTATGCGGTGTTGATTGCTGGTGGGCTTGAGTCTCCACGCCCAGCATTGTATGTGGTTACCCGGGATCGAACTCAGGACCTTGCGCTTGCGAGGCAGGCGCCGGAACCACTGAGCTAACCCTCTGGCCCACCTAGGTATGTTTTTCAGAGCTCTTCATGATGTGGCCTCTGCTTATTTCCCCAAGATAGGCAGATGGGAAATATCCAGAGATTTGCTTTCCTGCTGAGTTGGGGTTCAAGTCCAACTCAGCCTTTGATGAGCTGTGCACCTGACAGTAGGTTCTACAGGCTCTGTGAGTCTCAGTTTGTTTATGTGCCTCCTTTTTCAGTTTAACAAAATAGAATAAGCTGAAGGTGTTGGCACATGTTTGTAATCCTAGCACTCTGAGAGGCTGAGGCAGGAGGACTGCAGGTTTGAGCACAGCTCTGGCAACTGTATGACTTCACGAGAGATCCTGTCTCAAACTACACAATTTTGAAAAGGGGAGGGACTGGGATGTAGCTCAATATGAAGGCTCTGTTTTAACCCCTAATACTACCTCTCCCCAAAATGCCCCACAGAACTAATAAATGCTAAATGCTTGACTTATGAGAGAGATTTTTATAAGTGTGTACTCACAAATGAGTATATTTTCTTGTATTCCCAAATGTGCAGCCATTGTCCCAGAAAAGATGAGAGTCACAGCCTTCTCCACTACTCTGGGCCTTGGTACCTTTGAACGGGCACATCCATGCTCCTAGCCAACAGCCTGGGAAGCTGCTGCCCTTCAAGATGCAGGGGAAAGTAATGAGGGGAAAGAACAAATATGATTTGAAAAGAAAAAGAGCCAGGCTTGGTGGCTCATGCCTGTAATCCCAGCACTTGGGAGGCAGAGGCAGGAGGATGGCTGAGTTCAAGACTTGCCTGAGCTACATAGTGAGCTCAGGACCAGCCTGAACTTCAAAGCAAGACCCTGTCTCCTTCACCCTCTGGATCCCCTTCCCACCATTTTATACTCCCACCAAAATGGAGAAGCATCCCTTGATTACTTTAAACATTTCTCAAAGGAAACTATCACTTTCCTCAACATGAAAACTGGAATGTGAGTTTGAACTAGAGACAGCTTTTGAAACTACATAATAATTACTCAAGAAAACTGCTGTTTCTGAAAGTTTTATCTGCTTAAGGTTAAAAGTCAGACTTAATTTGGGGAGGGCACTGTGTCTCCTTCATCCTATGAACATTTTATATTTGTGTAGTTTAAACTTTATTCATAAAAAAGAGATTTATTGTCTATAACAAATGGCTGCATCCCAAAAGTCTAATAAAAAAAAACGATTCCTCCAAAGCAGCAATGTTCACATTATATATATGACAGTGTCCCACAATTGGAAGACATCCAATGGAAGATTCCAGAAGGACAATTTGTTTTGATGCTTTAACTTCTTCAGAGCACAGGAGTGTATGACACAAGTGACCATGATAGTGTATTTTTTAAGACAAGGAGTTACATATTGAACATAGGTAGTGAAGTATTTCTTAAAATGAAATCATTATGCAAAATAAGTTAGATATTGGTTCTGAGATGCAAAGCTGTTAGGACAAAGAACAAATACAAGAAATAAGGAAACGCTAGAGAATATCCTAATTTAGAAATTATTCTCTAATATTTATTTTGTTTTCCAAGACAGAACTGGAAAACACTAGAGTGTAGGCTCGTGTCTTTGTGTCAGGCTTATTTGAGTTAAATAAGCCGCCTTGGTGACATGCAAAGGTATCAAGAGGTAAGTTATCTCCTCAGAGTTTGTCTCTCCCCCTTCGGGGAAATGGATCTTTCATTCTTTGACGATGCTCTGTACCTGTGTTGCTTTGTGCTTTCATTCAGGTAAACTATGGATTTTAATTACTGTTTTCTGACACTGGTTAATAAATATTTTTCTGATGATAAGTCACATCAGTAGACCTGATTGAGGTTATCTGCCACAACAGGTCAATGGTAAACAAGTAATCTGGTTCTAGTGCCATTAAACAGGAATTCAGGGGCTAATGTACTAACATCTGGGAACAGTCTCTTAACTTCAAAGGATTTGGATTGAACTAAGAATACAATCTATGAAAAGCACTGGCTCCATTTTAACTCCAAGATCATTCATATGGAAACTATTTATCAGCTCAAACTCTTTAAAGGGGAGAAAATGAATTGTGAATAATCTTGGCTTCCCTTCTAAGGAAATGACTGCTATTGCTGAACCTCATTGAGATATAACAATGCAAAATAAAACTTTGAATAATGCTGATATCAACAGGTGCACAAAAAATGAACCATAGTGCTCTTGCTTTAGACCACTTTAAGTGCCACTTCAATGACTTCAGTAGTGACAGCTGTTAGTAACTAAATACAGTGAACTGATATTAGCACTACCTTACAATATTCTCATAATTCACAATATGCTTATGGGATATAATACAGTGCCTATTGGTGTTTATAATTGTTTGATTTTCTTTGTGATTTCTTTTATTTACTCCTGTCCACTCAGCCACTTTGTACAAATAAACCAACCAAAATTTATCATGCACAGAATTCTACTTTACCACTTGCATCAGAACACAGGCTGACCCCACAGGAGACGACTTCGTCATCAGCATGTTGACTACATGTGAGCTCGCATGAGCTACGCATGTGCTCACCATGTGAGCAGCACGTGTGCTTTCACCGAGGATGGGCTCCCATTACTGAAACATGGCAACCGGGATTCAGTAATGTAAGATTCCCTTTTCTCCTGCAGACTGTAGTGGTGTAAGAACTGCCTGAGTTTTTCTACCTCAGTCCTCACTCCCCATCTCCCCAGTGAACATCAGTGACCGGACAAGGGCACAAAGGAAAACAACCTTTACGTCCAACATCCCCCTTACATTTGAGACTCATGTTCTGCTGACCTTATCTGAGAATCCACTGAGTGGAAAAATGTTCCCATAATCAGTAGCGATTACATAGCAAGAGAACATACTTCTAAAGGGACATTCTGTCAAAAAGAAAACATTAAAACTTCTGTAAAACTGTAAAATGATGATGCCCTAGATTCTTTGATGGAGAAAAGCAGCCAGCGTATAATTTGAGTGCAAGATTGCAGTTTCCAAGAGCAATGTATCTGGGGGTGTGGGCAAAGAGCTGAAATGAAAAGAGAGATTGTACGGCATACTTCAGTGGCATGTTGAAAAGGTGGTATTAGAAACGATAGCAAGAATAAACCAAAAGACAAGTAGTAGTGGAAACTAGCCACTGTTTGTTTCAGTTTCTTCTAAATGCTGGAGAAGTGGCTGTCTACAAATTAGCAGAAGAAAGACACCTTATGTGGTCAGAGTCTGGCTTTTTTTTAAGATCTTGGGCAGATAAGTGAACCACCAAAGTCTTAAATACAACTGTTAAGGATAAAAGCCATTGTGGAGTATTTCCTTCGCGATCCTGTTCTCAAAGGAGCTCAGCATCACAATAGTTCATGATCTTTCGGTTAGACGCTATTTTTCTCCTCACTTAACAGATGGAAAAGATTTTGTGAACTTTTTCTGCGCAACAGAGCGGACTGCCTCCTCGCTTCTAAGCGCCTGGTCAGCGGATTCCTGGAGCCTGGCTGTAAAAGCACTCGCTTCCCTTGTTCCCCAGTCTCGGAAAGATGCTTCTTAAGCTGTAGCGAGGCAGGGCATAGCCATTCAATGATCCAAACACGACAAGTCCATAAAAGCACACTGCGCTACAAGTGCTTTCTTAATTTGAGTGAGGCAGCATGCCCCGACACCATCCTGCCAATCCTGAAAATAAATCTCTGCACAACATCTCATTCAACCACCTTGCAGGATGCATTTCTATCAGTTTGGAAAAAAAACTTGCAGAATATGCATAGGAAACCAATGTGAGCACAAAGCACCACGGAGGGACAAATAAACCTAAAATTAGACCTTTCTACGCAGAGCAGAACTGAGTAGCAGGAACACATTATACATTTGGTCCTTTTTTGTTTTGATACAGATGTTCAGATTTGGATTTCCAGAATGTTTTAAAATGTACCCAACTGTTTTAATGTGACAAATGTCTTTTAGTGCCCACTCTACAAATATCCCAGTCATACTTAGCTGCATGCATTTATGTCTATGGCCACTCAGAGAGTGAGGGGAAAAAAATCTAAACAAATGAAAACCTAATTGTGAAATCTACAAAATTTATGTCTACCCCATGTGAAACAGATGGTGGATTCTTCAGAAAGCATAAAGCAAAATGAGCTGTCCCATTGAAAGTTTAGTTGGGAGCTTCTATTTCTTGGTGGGGGAGAAAGGGGTAGAGCAAATCTCACACCTCTGTGTTTCTTCTTTTCTCCATACATACACCTGCTTAGAGGAAAATAGTGTGAGAATTGATTTTTCCAAAGGGAATCATAAAACCCCAGGGTAGCCTGAGCTTATGTTGTTAACATCTGCCATGGAGAGACACTAAGCTCTCCAAGTCAGAAAGCACCCAGATATCACAGGACACTCTCACTCCTTAAAAATAAATAAACAGACCTTGGCCCATATGTGCATTTCTCTGTAGTGCATCTGACAGGGGCTCTCCTAGGTGACTGAGCTGTTGGTTCCACGGAGATCCTTGAAGAGAGGTGATGGGTGAAACATTTACTCTAAGCTCTGGGATCCAATGGCTGCTATTGCCAGAGACAGAGATAGGAAAATCTATTCCCTAACTAACTAAGTGCACACAAAGCTGTCTCATTTTGTCCTTTAACCTAGTTCAGCCTCTGAGGAACACATCGAATCAACTTCATAGTTAATTTTCATAATATTCATGTAGCATTTTTGTGATCAAGGATTACTTTTTAAGTTTTCATTAGTACATGTTTGCAGTATATAATGTTTCCATCTGTCTTAGGGATTTGATTCATGCATTCGACATATCTTAATTGTTTGATTTTCTTTGTTATTTCTTTTATTTACTCCTGTCCACTCAGCCACTTCGTATAAATAAACCAACCAAAATTTATCATACACAGAACTCTGATTTTGTGTTTGTGATCCACTACTCTACTTTTGACATAATTTATTTAAAAAAATACATACACTTTTTTCAGAGCATGATATTCATTAGAAAATAACTTTAGTTTGCAAGACAATTTTTGTAAAAGCAAACTAAAATAAACCAAAAATAAATTTAAAATTCTGTTATCAATAAATACTTTTTAAAAATTAGGCGCACTTTGTTCTCTCTCTAATCCTTGAAAAGAATCTGTGATTACTTTCAGAAACTTAGTATCCATCTTCACACCCTAAAGAAAAGTCAACTTAGAAAGTTCTACAGCCTCCTTTTGAACTAATAAAAAGGAAGGGGACAGGGTAGGGAGAGAACCTGGCATTAAATTCAGTAAATACTAGAACGACAGGTACTGCCAGCTACATTGTGATAAAGCTGCCACGCACAAAAAAAAACCCTAAAAAACAAAAAAACTCTGTACTTTCCTTCTTTTTCATTACTAGAAAAAAAGAGACTTGTTTCACTTGGAAAGAGCTTTCAACTGTTCATAGTCAACAATTTAGCAACTTGTTAGGAACTTAGGGAACAGATTTTCAATTCTAATATCTTGAAGTACTACTGTCAAATTTCGTTGTTGCAGTAGCAAATATATCTGGTTCACCAAATAGCTCCACTTTTCTTTAGAAATGCTCTACAATGAATACATTAGCTTTAACATCTATTCTTTGATAAACCATCTTGAGGTGGCCTGACTTTTGTTTTCCTCCCTTTCACAAACACACTCCTCACTGTGATTAATGGGCTCCCATTGGTGATATGGAAAATTTCCCAGCCCATTCCCTTGAGAATGCACCACTACATGGATTTCTAAACGAAGCTAGATTAAAAGAGGAGGAGCACAAGCTATAGTGCCCCTACCCTGTAGCCATCAATTACATACTGTTATAAATCAAAGTTTTCTGCCTGAACAAAGACCAGTGTGGCAAGCAAACCAGGGCGTTCACGGCAAATTGTTTTGAGACTGAATAAAACTCTTGACAGAGAACAATGGAGTTGGGAAAGCCACTGTCAATATCACTCGAAAGTTTAGCTGATTTATGGAGAATTAGACATGGTGTATCAAGTCACCGGAGGATTGATGGAGAAAATAGCAAAGAGAAGTGTGAAAGAGCTAATATGAAACCAAATGACGATCTTCACCACAAGGAAGTTCAGCCCAATGACGTTTCTATGTACACGTGACTGCTTCCCTCTGGTCCCTGCTGTGAAATGTCTAAGTTACAATGTCGAACCTTTCTTCTACTTTCATTCTCCTTGCTAGCAAAAGTTCTGCCCTATGCAACCATCCCTTGAAACACAATTTTAGGCTTACGCCTTCCGTTCTGTAACTACACTTGGAAGAATTGAATTTTTCTTGGTTCAGATACTGATTACATGGTCTACATAAAAATCTAATTCTAAATGGAGAAACAGGAAAATATTGACTTTTGTGAAAACGAATGGAAATACCATCAGAAAGCAAAGCAAGCAGCAGGAGGCATGAAATTAATTGTGCTGTGGCTTACTAGTAATTTTTCCCAAGATTTCTCATTTGTCAGACACTGTTCATAAAACATATATGTGAGAAACAGGAAGAATAATCCAAGTGAAAATAGTCATCCTTACTATTATAATTAACATTTATTGAATACTTACAATGTGCAAATTCTTCAAGAAGTGGTATTATCTCACTTATCCTTTAGAAATAAACTGATATTTACTATTATCCTCCACATGTTGTGGTAGAAGGAATGGATGTATTAAAAATTAACTTCTTATGGTTACATCACTAAGAGGTTATGAAAGTAAGACTTGATGGGTTCTGAACCCAGAAAGTTCTGGCATCTGTGATTTTAACCACCACACCTAATCTCACCTGTGAGATACAAACCAGCAGTATGTGCCCTTCAAATCACTCAAAACTGATTGAAATGGGCTTTAAGTCTGAAATGATTAACTAAGGCTGTCCTTGTTTTGCTCATCCACCTGCTATATCCTATGTGTATTTCAAAGCATGTACTTCTGAGGAGAACTGAAGAAGGAGCGGGCCTGTGACTAAGGCCTCGTCAGAGTTTACCTTTCCCACAAAGGATACTATGAGCGCGTATAATATGGGCCACTTATGGGCCAGAGCCATGAAGGGGTCATTAAGTGTCTCACATGTTCTTTGTCCTTTAACCTAGAAGCGTGGATCTGTTGCACTTTGAGACAGCGACCCACCCTGTACTTTCGGTTGACCTCAAATGCTTGGGGATCCTCCTGCTGCCAAGGGCTGGGATTCTAAGTGTGCGCCATCACATCCAGCTGGTGAACCCACTGTGAACATGCGGACCCATAACAGGCTGAAGGTCTGACAAAGCCACACATGGAAGAAGCCAGAGTAACTGAATCGCTGCTTAGAGGAGAACTGCTCTAACCTAGGATAGCAACTACAGTTTGCTTCAAAAACAAGAAATAAACTTCTTCAGGTTTAAAAGCATTGTATCCAGATATACTAAGCCACTTCATTTTGGACAAAGGAGCCAAACATCCTCAAAGGAGGAAAGATAGCCCTCTTTGACAAATGTTGCTAGAAAAAATGAGTTTCAACCTGTCAAAGATTAAAGCTCCATCTATCTCTTTCACCATACACCAAACTAAAATAAAATTGGATTAAAGATCTAAATATCAAAACATAAACACTAAAACTGCTAGGAGAGAGGTTGGGTAGAATTCTTGGAGACACTGGCTTAGGGAAAGACTTTATGAACTAAAGTTCAGCAGCACGGGAATTAGCAGAAAGAACCAATAACTAGGATCTGTTCTTATTAAAAAGCTTCTGCACAGCAACAGAAAGTACCAACAGATCAAAAAGACAACCTACAATATTTGAAAACAATTATCAGCTGTTCCTCAGATAAAGGACTACTATCTAGAGTATATAAAAAACTTAAAAAAATTAGCTCCCTCCCCAAATTTAAGAACTAATTTGGGCACATGAAATAAACAGACATTTCTCAGGGAAAGAAAGAAGTAATGGCAGCTCAGAAATATATGAAGAAATGCTTACTATCCCTGATCATTTGAGAGAGGCAGATGAAAACATTGAGATTCCATCTCACTCCATAAAGAAAGGCTGCTATCTTGAAATCAACCAAGAACAAACGCTGGTGAGGCTGCGGGAGAAAGGAACCCTTCTCCACTGTTGGTGGGCTTGTAGACTGGGGCAACCACGGTGGAGATCAGGATGGACATTCCTCAAAAAATAGGACGAGGGCCGGAGATTTAGCTCAGTGGTTCTGGTGCCTGCCTCGTAAGCGCAAGGTCGAGTTCAGTCCCGGTAACCACTTACAATGCTCAGAGTGGTGACTCACGCTCACCAGCAATCAATACCACATACCACAGTGCTGGGCGTGGTGGCTCACGCCTGTAATCCCAGCACTGGGGGGGGGGGGGGCAGAGACAGGAGGATTGCTGAGTTGGAGGCTTGCCTGGGCTATAATAGTGAGCTCAGGGCCAGCCTGAACTACAAAAAAAAACAAAAAAACAAAACAAAAAAAAACAATAGGACAAGAGATCTCATTTGACCCTGCTATTCTCCTGCTAGGAATATACATGATAGGATTAAAAGATTCATACGACAGCAACATATGTGCACCCATGTTCATAGCAACTCAGCTTGTGATAGCTAAATCATGGGAACAGCCCAAATGCCCATCAAATGGAGAATGGATAAAGAAGATGTGTGTTTTTCTTAAAAAATAAAATAGAGTGTTACTCAGCCATAAATAATGATAAATTAGAGTCATTTATACTCAAATACCTTGAGGACATACTCATGAGTGAAATAAATAGGACGCAAATATGTAAATACTGCATTGTTTCCTCTAGTATGATAAACTGAAGATGTAAGGGTGGTCCAGAATGTCTGACAAACATTGAAAAATAGGAAGAAAATATTCAAAGGGAAAATGGAAAGGGAGGTTGGGGGAAAAATAAAGGAGAGAAAAAATTTGATGGCAAAAACAAAAACAATGGAAATAAGACATGTATATAAGGGATGGGGTGACTGTAGGAAAGGCAGGGGAATGCAAAAAAATTAGAAGTTGTGTTATGTACATGTACAAATTCTCAATTTGAATGTGATCATAGTGTATATAAAAATGCACAAATAAAATCAATTTTTAAAAACTTATTATATAATTTGGTCTACTTGTGCATTGACCTAACGTGATTGATGAAATAACAGTGCAAATTAACTTTACATGTAAGTTTAGATTATTTTATTAGATGACTGAAAATGAAAATTATGGAAATGGAAATAAATATGAAATAGTTATGGAAGGGCTGGCTCATAAACATACCAAATGAAAAGTGGAGAAGCCATGTTTTTCTTTTTTTTTTTTTTTTTTGAGACAGGGTCTTGCTTTTTGTAGTTCAGGCTGGCCCTGAGCTCACTATGTAGCCCAAGCAAGCCTGTAACTCAGCAATCCTCCTGCCTCTGCCTCCCGAGTGCTGGGATTACAGACGTGAGCCACCACGCCCAGCACTGTGGTATGTGGTATTGATTGCTGGTGGGCATGAGTCACCACACCCAGCATTCTATGTGGTCACCGGGATCGAACTCAGGACCTTGCGCTTGCGAGGCAGGCGCCGGAACCACTGAGTTAAATCTCCGGCCCCCAAGCCATGTTTTTCTTATTTCAGTATTGGAGAGGTAAACCCTTACCAAGACTAAAAAATTATAGATATATAAAATTGGCAGTTTTTCTTTAATTTTATGTTCAAAAAGGTATCAAGGAAAATGAATAAACTGAATGGCTTAATGTGTAATGAAAATTTGGCAGATTGCAAATGAGAGACTAGAACAAGGAAAACAGTGCAAGGAGGAAGGGAAGGAAAGAAAATGTTAAAGAATCACAAAATCAAGTACCAATAATTGCCTAAAATACAGTTCTCACCAGCATGGCATCTACACAATCCTGGAAATGGCATTCTGTGAAATGGCAGATAAAATAATATCTACTATCAAAAGAGAATAAACCTCCCAAACCAGTTCACTAACCTGAGAATGACTCATTCTTTCTTTTGAGATAATGATAAAATTTTATCTATATTGTAAAAATCTAAATTTTTAATTGAATTCTTTATTGATACCATTATATACACAGCTCACAACCATACAACACTGGGGAATTTGTACCAATATGTCACACAGGTCAATTCTCATTTTTACCCACATCCCTACCTGCCCACCCCCTCCCCACTCCTTATATACATACTCTTTTATTTTTCTCCGAATCATATTTATTCCTTCCCCTTATTACGTTCCCACACCAAATTCCTTTTGGATATTTCCCATTCTACAAAAACTATCATATATTCTAGAGGACACTTGCATCTACAGGTGCTCATATCAAAGAAAAGATCTGATATTTGCATATTTATTTAACTTATTAGTGTATCCTCCAGGTGTATCCATTTGCACATGAATGAACGAATCTTGTCATTCTTTATGGCATAGTAATATTCCTTTTTAAAAAAAAAACACATCTTCTTTATCCAGTCTCCAGTTGATGGGCATCTGGGTTGTTTCTAAGATTGGGCTATCATGAACTCAGCTGCTATGAACAAGGGTGTACATATGTCTTTCCAATGTGATTTTTTAAAATTCCTGTGAGTTTATTCCTAGCAGGGGAATAGCAGGGACAAATGGGACTTCCAGTCCTAATTTTCTGAGGAATCTCCACACTGATATCCACAATGGTTGCACAAGTCTACAGTCCCGCCAGCAGTGGAGAAGGGTTCCTTTCTCCCCACAGCCTCACCAGCATTTATTTTTGGTTGATTTTGTAATAGCGGCCATTCTTTGTGCAGTGAATGACTCATTCTTACCTCAAGGTTTGGAGTTCGCCATGCTTTGGAGTGGGACTGTGCCCAGAGGCTCATGGGGTAAAGGCTTGGTCCCCAGTTGGGTTCTACACAAATGTGGCAGAACCTTTAAGAGTTGAGCCTAGCAGGAGGTCACAGGTCATGGGGGGGGTGTCACCTTAGGGAAGATTTTCAGCGCCATGTTTCCCCTCCTCTTCCTCTTCTTCCTTTTACCTCTCCTTCCCTCTTCTACTCCTCTTCTTGCACCTCCTTTTTAACTTTCACCAACTCATTGAAGCTCCAACTCAATTAGTCCACTGGATCATGAACTACAACCTGCAATATCGTGAACTGAATAGACTGTTTCTTTTTACAAACTGTCAATTCATGTATTTGTTGAAGTAACAAAAAGCTAACATAAAGAACTTATTCTATTTACTGTAAGTTACCCAGATAAGTTCAGCTTATTAAAGAAATTTTGCATTATTTTCACAATTCAGATGATCCTCTTGCTTACCAAGGAATAAACCCCAACTGTTAAATTACTCCCATCAAGCAGCATGCATACAGTCATTACCTGTTGATATCCTGCTTCTGAAATGATCAATGCCTGATGGCATCTTCAGAATAATGGAGCCTATTAATCTGTAGATTATAGCTTATCCAACGTAGAGAATGGCAAGCTCTGATATATAATTGCACATCAAAAGGACAGTATACAAGTGATTTCTTATCTGTCATGATCATTACATAAAACATACTGTGACATGATTGTGAAAATGCTGATATTTAAGGAATTAAATCAACTTAAGTTGGAGTCTATACAAATTTGTAAATGCTCTTTTTAGGATTTATTCGAAATGAGTTGACTAAAATCTAATTTAAAATTAAGGTTAAAAATAAAATTAGAAATGAAATGCATAGATTTGGGAAAAGGGCTTAAAAACCTTGAACAGATGGAATATAAAAGAAAAAATATAATAGCAATATTAATTCAGGGAAATTACAGCACAAATTTCTCCTTGTATTTTCTCATGAATCCCTAAAGAACAACTCAGACATTCACTTTTAGGTAGCATTTTATAGACCCCCTCCCCATACACCAGTAATTTTCTAGTCATAAACAAATGTGGGGAAAGTTTATTATATATAGGAAAATTAATTATGTGTAAAGAAAAAAAATGTTGTTTCCAGTGTATTGAGCAAATGATTAAAAACTGCGAAAAAAAACCCTTACCACTCTATTACGACTTTAGTAGCAAATTTTTTTTATATGTATCGGTGCCAGCCATGATAGGTTGATAGTTGCAAAAGTTAACATACAGTTATCAGTAACTGTGCTAGTGAACAAGGCACACATTGCTTTTCGGATGATGGACAATAGAAAATTCTGGTCTTTGAGGGAAGGGGAACGCAGGAGTAAGCTAGTTTCTCCTGGGAACACTTCCCCAAATGTGGGACAGAGCAGAGAAAGCAGCCACTTCCCTGAACAGAAAAAGAGAAGACTGGAGATTGGGGCTGGCGGGTTGGACGGAATCTAAGGAACGGGCAGCAGAGAAGGGAGAGTGTAGAATGAAAAGCCCTCAGGGTGTACAGTGGCCGAGTCACCAGTCAAACGCCGTCCAGAGGATGAGACTGAGTGAAGTGTCCCAAAGAGCTACGGGGACTAGGAAGTGACTACCATTCAGGGTCAACTGACACGGACTCTTCTGTTCACCCCAGACCTTGTTTCCTGACCCAGTATCTAGTTAACCTTCAGGAAATATATACCTTAGAAGTATATCTACTCTAGTCAAATAAGAAGAGTTTAGATTTTTATCACCACAACTGAAAACCACGCTGACATTCCAGTTACTTAACAGCATACCAAAACAAAACCCAACTACCATTTGACTTTTTTTTTTGGTACCAGAGATCAAACTCAGGACCTTGCCAGGCATGGCACCACTGAGTTAAACCCCCGATCCAAAACTCAACTACCTTTAAGGCGAGACCGCACAGTCCAGACTGCCCACAATCCAGCACACGCGATACAAAGCATGCACTCGGAGATCCCCAGGCAATATAAGAAAAGATGACAACGAAAGAAAAATCCAAATACAGAAATACAGAGGTGATGCAAGTGTTAGAATTAACAAAAAGAATTTAAAGTTATTAAATTTAGTGAGAAAGTGTAAATGTAATGAGTGAACAAGTGTCAAATTCTATCAGAAAAAAGCAAACTAGAGAAGCAAATGAAAATCCACGACCTAAAATACTGTCTGAAAGGAAACAAAATCAGGGTGTAAATGTTCTGGCTTGTATCTAGATTCCTCCCAAAGCCTCTCGTGGCCAAAGTGGGGCTTCTCAGATGTGGCTGTAGGAGGGCTGAGGATGTATGAAAGGGGATTAAGAAAGGGTGTCTGGTACTGGATTGCTCCCTTATTTGGTTCACCATAGTTCTGGATGTGGGAAACGGAAAGGCCCACCCTAGGTATAGATAGCACCACCCAAAAGGCTGGGGCCTGGATGGGTAAAAAAGAAAGGGAGCTTGCTGCGTGCGCTTCCTGGCTGCTCTGCCATCCACTGTTTCTCCTCTGTGATGCCCCTCTGCTGTGCCACCCTGCCTTGAAGCCAGCTTCCTATGCACAGAAACCTCTGTGAACTGAGAGCTGAAAAAACCATTTCCCCCTTTAACGTGTGGGCATCAGGAATTTTGTCTCAGCAACAAGCAAAGTAACTAAGACCATGAATAATCACAGATTTGAAATGCAATGAATCTGAATAAAGACCAATCGTAGCTTCTTAAAATGAAGCACAGATTTTTTTAAAAACTGTAAAAACAAGTCTCAGAAATTTGAAAACAAACTAAGACAGGAGACTTCAAAGAAAAGATGAACTGAGGCAGGAAAAAAATATTTGTGCAAAAAACGGTCACTATTGTTATTCTTAAATAAAGTTTAACGATCATACTTAAGACATAATGAAAGCCAAACAAAAGTAAATCATGTCTATATTATAGTAAAATGCTGAAAGAAAAGGATAAGAGAAAAATCTTAAAAGCAGCCAGAAGCAAAGGTACCTTATATACAGAGGGACAATAACAATTGCATTTATTAGAAGCAACACAGGCAGGAAAATAATGGCACAGCATCTTTAAAGCACTGAAATGGCAAACCAACATCAAGAGGCTTCCAAGCTAGGATCCTCTATCCAGCAAAATTTCTTCAAAAACAAATGCAATATGAAAACATTTTCAGATCAACACACACTTAGACGTGAGTGCAAAAATATTTCCATTATATAAACTTGCATTGTGATACTGTCTCACAGAAAATTCAAAATAAACTGAAATGCTGTCAGAGGTAAATTCAAATACAGATGAAAAAATAAAGAGCTATGAAAAGGTGAGTAATCGTACAGAATATTATGAGTAATCATGAGCAATATTTGTCTTTATTTTTTAATTTGTTAAAAGAGTGATTATTTAAAGCAAATGTAAAAACAATGCCCTCTGGAGTTCACAACACATTTAAAGGACAAAACAATGCAGCACTGACACAAAGAACAGACGAGTTAAATTCAAATATCAATATAATGTTTAACACTGTACTTTGAGATATAAAACTAAATAAAAATAAACCAATTTGAGTTAAAAGATGCATATTATACCTAAAACAAGTAAAAAAAACAGAAGCATAACTAATAAATATACAGAGATAAAACATAATAATAAAGGCTGGAAACAAAAATCTAAAAAAGTAGAATAAACAGTTTATAAAGGAAAAATGGGAAAAAAGAAGTACAAATAGCAGGATGGTATTAAAAACTCAACTGTATCCATATTAAGTGTGAACAGAATACTTAACTAAAAGAAATACATTTTCAGATCATAGAAAAAGAAAGGCCTTCTTCAACATTCGTTATAAGTGTAAATATTTTAAATTTTACATTTAGGCCCTACATTTAAAAAAATATACAGTTAAATGAAAAAAGGGCAAAGAAATACATGTTGAAAATAGGTATTTTAAGAAAGATGAAGTGACTATATAAACATCAGGAAAGTAAACTTCAAGACTAAGACTAATCGTAGAGTTAGGGATAATTCATTATGATGAAGAGTAAACTCATCAGAATAACAAAATCATAAATGTATACACATCTAAATGGTGCCTAAAAAACAGAAACAAAATGTAAGCAAGCTTTAATGAAAGTAAACAGAGATATAGACACATATAAATATAATTTAAGATTTTAATGTTCCTGTCTCCTTAGTTGATAGAACAAGTTAAAAAAATGATTAAGAAGGGCCAGAGATTTAGCTCAGTGGTTCTGGGACCTGACTAGCAAGCTCAAAGTCCTGAGTTTGATCCCCCTGGTAACCATATACAACACTGGGCATGGTGACTTATGCCCACCAGCAATCAGTACCACATACCACAATGCCGGGTATGGTGGCTCACGCCTGTAATCCCAGCACTTGGGAGGCAGAGGCAGGAGGATTGCTGAGTTTGAGGCTTGCCTGGGCTACATAGTGAGCTCAGGGCCAACCTGAACTACAAAGTGAGACCCTGTA